>VYZS01098351.1:59680-90236 GCA_013400695.1 Neodrepanis coruscans
TTCCTTCCACCACCATATTAGTCCTCTATTCTGTTAAAACTATGATATTTTTCATTGTCAGAGGCCTCCTACCAGTGCCTGCAATCATGCTAAACCTCAAGACAGCACATCATGGATTTTCAAGACTCCTGTCTCTCGAGACAAGCAAACCCAAACAGATGACTCTGTACATTACTTACCCTGTTTGGCTCATATCAGCGACCTNCTAAAATTACACTTGGACTCCAATAACTGGTGTTGCTCGACAATTGGAGAGGAGCCTTCTCACCTCCAGTTCCATGAGGAGTGGTAGGCGGCTCGTCTCAGTGTGTTGGCACTGAGTCCTGCTCATGCTGCCTTAGAGGATGCCATGCTGTCACATGCACAGCAATTGAAAGGAAAGAAATATCCTTCTCCCCTCAGATGCTTTCTCCTTCCCCCCCTCCCCAATTTTAAACCCAGGCTAATTTTTGTTATGATGAAATGTCACCATGATGACGCTGGAGCCTATAATTCAGTACCAGTGGCAACCACTTCCTGCTTTCAGAATCAGAGCAGGAGGCTGGGTTAGTGGATGCCTAGAGAGAAGTTAAAATGGGATAGCTATTTGCAGAGATTGATTCACTGAAGTGCCTCAGTAAGCAGTAATTTAGAGACACAGGAGTCTCACATTTTGTAACTATTATGCTTTAACAAGACAGAAAGTGCCTCCCTTCCTTCCACCACCATATTAGTCCTCTATTCTGTTAAAACTATGATATTTTTCATTGTCAGAGGCCTCCTACCAGTGCCTGCAATCATGCTAAACCTCAAGACAGCACATCATGGATTTTCAAGACTCCTGTCTCTCGAGACAAGCAAACCCAAACAGATGACTCTGTACATTACTTACCCTGTTTGGCTCATATCAGCGACCTGCTCCAGGCTCTGGTCAGTCTGTCTGACCAACAGACTGAGGTCATGGCAAGTTAAAACTGATACTCTGATGAGCTCCTACAGCATCTGTAGGTTTGAGCAGCTGCTGGTGGCCAGGTGAATCTTATTGCCCTCCAACTCTAAGTGGGCAGAGGCAGCCACTAGGCAGTAGGGTAGTGGGAAAAGCTGGTCTTCTGCTTGCAGGGTTCTAACAGATCCTTGTGATACCTTCTGGGCTCTGAGGGGTTTTACATGTGGTGATGAGTGTGGCAGGAAGCTCTGCCTAGAATGGGGGTAAAACAGCTCCGACAATCCCCTCTTTATGAAGCAGTCACTGGTAATGAAGAAGGTGGGTCACCCTGCTTTCGGTATTGAAGAAACCAGCCTGAGTCATCAACCCCAAAGTTAAAGATCCTGAGGAAAAACAGTGTCTCCTGATTGATAGAAAACGGCACAGATGAGTCTGTAGCAGCCAAAGGACCCCATAAAGGAACTGGGAAGTGATACTATTAATAATGTATGTGTGTTTTGCCTATGGTTGTTGGTGTGGGTGAGTAACATCAATCTCTACTGATTAATTTCTTTTGCTACCTTTTTGATATAATGGCCTCAGTATTGCTTAAAAAATAATGTGCTACAGTAGTAGTTAGAGCTACCCACACTGTGTAGTAAATAATTACAGTTAAGACCTTTTAGTCTGATCATCATCCTTATCATGATCAATTTAAATAAATAATCTATTTTATTTATATGAATATATTTGGTTTGCCATCCTTAAGCCTACAGGACAAAGGCTCAAGTACACCTGTATAATCCTTTTAACATAAATGGTTGACCAAGTCTGGAACTGGGATTGGATCCAGCCACACCCAGGCTACTCTTTGAGGATTTTAGGAAGCAAGGGATTTCTTTCCGCATGATGTGACACAACAGGAGGGTTTCCCTGATAAACTTTGCCTGAAGCTCCTATTCTGCCCACAACCATGTGCAGGTGTAAACCACTCCCCTACTGAAACCCTAAAAGAGAAGGCAACATCCAGTCAATATCCTGTTTTTCCTGCAAGTCTATTATTTCTGATAAGTTTAAGGTACAGATGAAAGTCAGCAAACACCTTGAAGCCTTCTGGGTCTTTCACACCCATCACCTGCATGTGCTAAAAATGGAAACCCAAATATTTTGTCTTAGCAACCTGTTGTCTTATGCCTGAGTAGGGGCTGCTTAACAAAATCTTGGCTCCTGACACCTCTTAAAGGACATTGGGATAGCCTGATCCCTTCAGCTTTTGTCTTGAGAGTAAAAAGAAGCTAAAGGCATAATAAAATATGCTCCTACACACACAAACTGCCCATGTAATAATAATTATTATGCTGATATCTGCTTTGAAATTTGTTTATACTAGTGAAAAGAAGGATACAAATCATTTCAATATAAAGGTTTGTAACCATGGCTGAGCATTGACTGAATAATGCTGAAAAGACTGTGTAAGTCATGTGAAAACAGGAAAATAAATATGGGTTGTCAGATAAATGACTCTTAAATGTTTCCTCCAAATGAATTAGGAGAGCCCTGCCATGGTCTCAGGCAGCATCGTGAGAACATGTGGCCAAGGAACATTCCTGCAGACTGGAAACAGTGGGTTTTCAGGCTAATGGATGAAGTGACTCTCAGCCTAAGGAGAGACCCTGCACCTGGGGCAACGTGGGTGCCCTCGGGCTGCTTTCGTGACTGGGAGCTCTGTGAAAGCTGTGTCCTGCCAGAAGGAATTGTTCACACCTATCTCCCAGCCCCAATGGATGGCACACAGACATACGGAAGATGTCAGGAGCGCTTTTCCATATGTATCTTTCATTACGAGCGTCAGTAGCTTTGTAAATAAAGGGATGCTATCAGGAGTATCTTGACCAAAGCAGTTCATGGATGACTTGGCCTCTGCCCCTCTCCTCTTCACTCTGATGTGAAACTTGGCAGCTACAAGGGTGACCTTGACGGTACATGAATGATCCTTGGCTTGAACCCTGAATTACCATTTAATCCCCTGCTGGCACTATGCCACAGGACCTTTGGTCACAAAGTTATTGACAAGCAGCAAGTGAAAACAGGAGTCACAAGTGGGTGTTTGTTTGATTAATAAAACTGCAATGCAGTTTGCTACAACTGCTCGTTTCTGGTCAGAAAAGGCCCACTGAAGACTGGAAAATCAACGCTGTGATGCCACAGCTCAAGGACCACCATGTGCTGTTAGACCTTACAAAAGGAAATTAATGCCTGGCACTAACACAGCCACTTGTCTCTCCACGTTCCTGACCTCCAAAGGCCCCTGCAGTTATTAAGATACAGTGCAATTTTTTCTTAAGTGTGTATTTTAAATTCAAGTGGGTATTATGGGCTTCCTGTGAAACGGATGGATTCCACATGCATGCTTGGCTGTGGAAACATCTGAAGGGTCTGTTAAATAAACCTCATTATACATCTGTCTGGTAAAATTTATTCAGGCTTTCACAGAGCAAGAGCCATCTTATACTTCATTTTTCTGAGCTGGAGGATAAAAAGACATGACCAAAAAGCAAAGAAGGAACTTTACCATGTCAGCATCAATGCTGGCAGTGATTTTAGGCATCAGCAGAGCTTTTGGTCAGATTTAGGTTTTTGCCAAGAGAAACTTTATTTTCTGATAAAATGCCTAGATTTGGGCTTCTTGTCTTTCCCACCACCTTCTGTTTTTTGTTTTCAAAAAATGGAAATGTTTTGCCTGAAAAACTTTGACCCAGACTTCTCAGTGGCTTTTGCCACCTTTCTGGAGTGCTTTGAGGTACAGGTAAACAGGGCGAGCCCAGAGTGCATCCCTTGGGGAGGAGGTGTATCTGCTGTGCTCTGCACACCCAAGAAGGGATCCAGGGATCCCCTGCAGCCATAAAGGTTCCCATGCTGGAGCAGGTGGGTGTTTCCTGAAGGACTGCAGCTCAAGGAGAGCCCACACTGGAGCAGGTGAAGAGTGTGCAGAGGAAGTAGTGGCAGAGAGGACTCCATTAAGGATTGAGCACAGCCTCCTATTCCCCTGCACCACTTGAGGTGGGGAGCAGGGGGGAGGCAGAGGAGTTGGGGATGAAGAAGGAGTGAAGTTGAACCTGGGGAGAAATGGATGTAAGAGGAGGGTGCTTTAATTTCTATCTTGTTTCTCACTATCCAAATGTATTTTAATTGTCAAAAAATTAAAAAATTGCTTGCTCCTGGACAGTAACTGGCAAGCAATCCCCCTGTCCTTATCTTGTCCCATGAGATTATTATTGAGATTATTCTCCCTCTACCCTGCTGAGGAAGGAGAGCAAGAGAGTGACCGGTTGGATGCCTTGTAGCCAGCTGAGATCAACCCACTACTTTTCCTTTCCCTTTGGATTTTTTGTGGAGCTATCAGCTCTTTGGAGAGTCAACAATCTTGGCAGTGCTGCTGAGAGCTGCTTGCCAGGAAGGAGCACACACAGGCCTTTAAGGACAGGAGGGTCACAGCTCCTTTTCACCCAGCCCACAAACCACAGTTCCCTGATGGAGAGGGCACATGGCTTGTAGCTGCAGCAGCTGCCACAGACAGTCTCCCTGCCATGTCTCTGGTTTTTTACATGTGATCCCTGGAAGTATGTTGTCTCTCCTCAGCTTTTCAGCGTAAACTCCACTCTCAGGTGTTCCCATCTCACCTAACACATTTATTTACTCTGCAGCTCTGTCTCCACCCCATCTCACAGTCATCCCAATGCTGGGATCAGTGAAAGCTCTCATGCACTGCAGCCCACACATTCTCCTTGACCTGCTGCCTTTCTGTAGTCAGAGAATTACCCACTTCTCCTGGGGCAACAGGCTGAGCTTGTTGCTACTCAGTTTCTGTTTTAAAAACACTAAAACAAACCACATTAAGGGGGTACTCTGGTATCCTCCCTGCAGGTGAGAGTAACAGGATGACAAGCTGTAGTTTATTTTCATGGGGAGGTTTTGGTAGTGGGAGTGCTACAGGTGTGGCTTCTCTGAGAAGGTACCAGAAGCTTCTCCCATGTCCAGCAGAGACAATGCCAGATGGCTCCAAGCTAGACTTGCCACTGGCCAAGTCTGAGCCCATTAGTGACAGCGGTAGCACCTCACAGAAATCACAGCTCCAGTATCTTTATTGACAGACCAGCAAATGTCTTCTTGTGGAGACAAGAATGGGAAAGAAATCTGAGAGACGGGTGTGGAATTTATTGTCTCCAGGCTTTCTGAGTCTGTTTCTCCTTTCCTGAGGCTTCCAGCCTTTCCATCTCCTCTCGGGGCCAGAAGGCCACTAGGTAAAGCCCAAAGGAAAAGACAAATCCTGACAGTTGCTGGTAACTGCAGGTGTAGCATCCCTCAGCCTTTAGGTAGCACCAGCAGAAAGACCCGTTATTAAAATGAATGAGCTGTTTTCTTACGTTCTTTTTGTGAAGCTGCCTCAGTCCTATTGACTACAAATCCTATTAGAGCATGGGGTCCCAAATGGGATTTGAATGCCATAGTCCCTTAAAGAGTGTATAAAAAAGGCAATCCTACATCCAAAGGCCCTTTAGTGTCAGATGGCAATTGCACATGCAAAGACAGGTGTAAATCAAAAGTGGCCACATTACACAGGTGGATGCTCAACAGGAAGAGGTGCAAGCAAAGAAACAAGGTCTGTCTTGTCACATCCCCAAAGGCTACTTGAAGACAGGTTTGTTAATCTCTGGTCTAAACTGTAGCCTAACAAAAGCCATCTGCAACAGCTGTGTTCAGCAGCTGGTCCCCAGATTTCACTACCTTGCATCCTTCCACCACAGCACTGACAGAGACCAGCTCTCCTTGCCACTGTGTGGTGGCCAGGTGACCCAGGCCATGGTAACTCACCTGTCCTGGACTGGATCTGCACAGAGGGGAGAGGCAAACCATCAGCTCAGCAATGCCTGAGGCATGGCACCCCTGTGGCAGTGTTAGGTATAGATGCTCCTGTTTTTCCAACGCTCCTGCACTGCTGGATTTAAATTTGATTAGTGAAGACAACATTGAGCGTGCATACTCTTAACCTCTCCCTCAGAGCTTACTCCATGTCAACACTGTGGTGTTAACTCCTGTCTTTCAGTACCCATTCCTGCTCCAGAACAGCCATAATTTGAATTTTCATATTCATTTTCTAATGCACATAGAGCAGGAGAAAAGAGCAGCAAAATGACCCGACCAGTGATCTCTGCTGTCAGCCCATATGAATATTCCCCCCTGGCTGGCTGCAGAGTGCTCCGGGGGGAATGGGCTTAATGCTTTAATTAGGCAGCTCCTGGAGTTATCCAGCACTTCGAAGCTCCCAGGAGTGTAAGTGCTGTCTTTGCCTTTCTCACCTTCTGCAGTCACATGGAAGGGTTTTTTTTTTCTTTTGTCCCTCTCTGAAGGTTGTTTGCAACATGAAAAAATGCCCTCCTGAATCAGATTAATGGGCCATCTCTGCTGCCCAGGATCTCAACTCTGACAGTGCCGGTGGGAGATATCATTTAAGGTGAGCATATCAGCCTGGTTACCAGAAGCAGTCCTTCCTCCTTCTTCTCCCCACCTTCCCAGGTGCTGTTTTGGGACTGTTAGAGGGTCCATCCTTGCCTAGTCCCTTCGGTAATTTTTCATGGACCTGTTGTTAATGAATTTGCCCCTGGGTCTCCCGAGGCAGTGAGTCCATCTGCCGTGTACTGATGCACTTCTCCCTGATGGCCCTTGAGGTTCAGCAGGTGCCCTCAAACTCTGCCTGTGCACAAAGTAGTGGAAAACAGTTCTGCATCCAGCACCACGATTTTGTAAACCCTGGGTCGCATCCCCACGCCCCGAGGCCTCTCCAAATGATGCTCTCTTTGCTTTTTTCCAAGTGGCGGATGAGTCCTTTATATTCCGTGTGATGGGGAAAATTGTCAGCTTGTTAGTGTTAGGAAGAGAATATATAGCTAATGTGTGGGATGTGTAAATGCATTTTTAGGAGGTTAAAAATAGGATCCTGAAATGCTGATATCTTCAGTTGTGCATATTACATTTATTTTTTTGTCTGTCTCCTTTCTGAGGTTTCCATAAGTCGGTTGCCACATCCGACTATTTCTGGTTCAGTTCCATGTTAATGCTGAGTTACAGCATATTAGCCTGAAACTCCTCCTCTAATGAATGGGGCAGCAGAAGGTGGAAGTTTTAGACAGACTTTATTTTCCTTCTGTGTTTTGATCTGCTCAAATGAAACAAGAACTTCTCCCCATCTGTGTCTCCCATCCCTCCCTCCCCAGCTGTGCATCACACAGGTGAAGGGTAAAGGGTTCACTCGTGGCTCATTTGAGGACAGGTACCAGCAGGCAACATTTTTTTTTTTTTTTTTTTTTTTTTTGTAGTACAAGGCTACTTGGTTGTAGACAATCAGTTAGCAGGGATGTCTTGGGAACTGCAAGTCAATCTCGGTGTTTTCTTCTCCACTTCTGTCTCTCTCTACAAAGCTACAGTCAGGACTTCCTGGGAAGGAGAAAGACCTTTCCTGTGACTTTCAGCAGTACACTGACAGTCAGCTTGAACCCTCAGTTTTTGTTTTCATTGCCCCTTCCTCCTGCCTCAACATTTTATATCTTTGTATCACCTTGCACCTATCTTGCCGGCACTGCCCTTCTAAAATTCAGCTGCTGTTAAGTTACAACGGAGCTACTTCTAAGCGACCCAGAGCCACTGTGCCTGCCCGGGGGAAGCTCGGATCTGATCTCCATGGCACTCAGCTGTGACTGGGGGACACACCTCTGAGTCTGCCTTCCCTGACTCATCCCAGGAGCTCTGTCTCCCTGCCCACGGTGGGAGTGCAGGGCAGCTGGTCTCCTAACTCACACCCGAACCTCGTGTGCTCCCAGTTCTCCTCTGGGATGGGCAGCATCTGCACACCAGCTGTCTAATTAATCACTCGTAGGCATGGAGGTGAAGATGGTGATCAGTCAGAGTGGAAAAATGGCAAACACTGAAGTTTTGCACACGTGTGTGTTCATTGTTGAGTGAAGAAGCTTTCTGAGGCAGCCATCAAAAGCTTTAAAAATGTTCTCACTGTCCAGGTATTTCGAGCAAAATGTTTAAACTGGTGCCTGTAGGAATTTCTGCTTTTTTTTTTACCCTTGAACTGAACTTGTCTAATTTACAAAGCCTCCAGTATTTGTCAGCTATGCTCTAACTTGGTATTCTTGCTCCCACTTTTGAACCAGAGTCCTTGCAGAGCTGGTGACCCCTTCAGCTGGATCCTTTGTTGTTCCACTGTGTCTTCCCTCATTTCAAATCTCTATCATGTACCATGCAATTCCTGTGACCAAATGAATAAACTTGGGGTTGAGATGACTCATTTGAGGTGACTGTAATGAATAGTGTAAAAGCACAGAAACACTGAGAAGCAGCATGGCCAGGTCTCACATGAGCATGAGAGTGAGAAAACCTAATGCAGCTTTTGGTTTTTCGTGGTGTGTCTGGTGAATTCAAAGGTTAGACCTGTAAACTTATTATACGGGAAAGTAGTTACCATGAGCAAACTCAGGGCAGCCCAGAGGATAAAAAAATTGTTAGGCAGAAGAAAATCTATGTTCCTGCTGAGCTAACTTAGGTCTCGTTCTGGGTTCAAGATGAGAAAAACTGAAAAATCACTTGGCATTTTGAGGGTAATGCTCACATTTCTTACTGAGTGGGCATTAGTGGTGGGAAAGGAAAGGAGGGCATGATAGGAGAGACTGACTGTGTCTTACACCTGGAAAAGAGACAGTGTTGAGTCTTATGGTTTGGTCAGGAACCACCGTGTGGGGGTTTGAAACAACCCCCCTGAGAGCCTCCATGTCCTCTGCTGACATGTTTGTTTCTTGGAGGGATTTTGGTGTAAGATAGATCCCTTTCATACGACATGAACCTGCCAGTTCTGTTTCAAAAGTGCACCAGTGCCTGATGGAGATGTAAGAGTCCAAACCACTGAGGGACAGGGAAGGTGTAATCCTTGGCCCTGCTTTCTCCATGCTTGAAGACTGAGTATTACTCAGGAATGAGAGAGTGGAGTAGGCAAATCTTGGAGGTGGGTGTAAGAAGTCTTCCTCTGAGGAAAGGAAGTGGAGAAAGATGACAAAGAGAATCACTGTGATTCTTTAGTATTGACAGTACATTTGCTACAATGATAGATGCATCAGTGATTAACCACCTTGCCCTGAAATTCACTCCTGGTGACCAGGGTGTTTGTAGCCCTCATCAGTGACAGCCATGGGAGAACTGGCACCCTGTCAGTCATGCAGGGCTCTGCTTCCAGCTAGAAACATCCATCTGACTTTCGTCATGAAAGTGGTGAGGGCTTGAAAAGAAAGATACCAACAGTTATGAAATCCAAGGCTGGGAGCAGATGCCATGGGTGACAGGAGTCCTTCTGCAGAGATGTTCATAACTGTATCATGAGAGCCCATGAAGGCACCAGGCAGCCTTGGTGGTCAGTGCAGTCAGAGCTTCCCTGAACTAAGGTTGGGACAGGAAGGTGAGCACATCCAGCAGCTCCAACAAAGGAAGAGAGCCTGGAGAACCCTCTGACAAATTCTGGGCACCACCTTACCCTGGCAGTCTTGCCCACCCCAAACCGGGTGATGGTTGACTGACAGAACTGGCATGAGGAGTTGCCTCAAGGCAGTAACTCCACTTCTGATCCCAGGGATAAGCTCCCAAAAGGTTGACATGGAATACCAGAGTCTACTAACAGCTTGGCTTTGGCAACTCACATCCAGAAGCTGGATTTTTGCCAGGGTGGTGCATCTGCTCGTGTCCGACTCAGGCAAAGCATGGTGACCACCCAGGAGGAAATCCTGCCATCCTCATCCTTTGGGGAAAAACAGCTCAGGAGAACAGGTGTCCTCCCAGTACTGCCTTCAGGATTAGTCTCCCACCCTTGGCCCATGGCCCCTTGGAAGTCTCAGTGTCCAAACATGAGCAGGAAGGTGGATGGGGAAGCTGGCTCTGTGATGCCCCTCAAGAGCAGCACCACGAAAGACAGAAATAGAGATTTTTTTTTTGCATTAAGCCTTAAAGAAGTGAGATGATGTGGGCAGTGACACAGTGAAAGAAGACAGACGAAAGGACACTACAGTACTTTCTAGAAGGGGTGGTGTGTGAGTGAGACAGGGTTTGATGGGGTCACTTGGCTCATGGAAGTGCCAGACTGTACGTGCAGTCGAATTGTTTAGCCCTGAAGGCTGGATTATAGATACTCTGAAATAAACACCTTGAATTTAGGTTGTAATGGGGATGTGAGATGCCTCAGGACCAAATGCTTTGATCAGCATATCCACACTCATTACACTGCATTAATTGCTAAGGTAGGCTGAGCCAGATGTCACACCAGCTTTCTCTTCATCAAAAGCAGCAGCAGCAGGAAGTTTCCAATGCATTCCGGCACTCATTCTCTGCAAAACAGCTTTTATATTTCATGGTTCCCCTGCTCTCTTTTCCAGTTGCTTGAACAGGTCTCTCTAATTCATCCCTGAAAGAACTTGTGGGTCTTTTTCAATATTGAAACCTATGCATTCCCCACTTTCATGAAGTCCTGAGCTGAACACTCTCAATCTGGAAGCAAAACAAAATGGAAAAGGTTATGTTTAGAGAGACAACACCTTGCCTGATTTTAAACTAATGAAGACCTTTCTTCACAGATAAGAAAAGGCTATCAGTGCTTATTGAGCTCTAATTATTTATTGTTGAAGAAGCTCTGATTTTGGACCAGAGTTTCCTTTAGCTAAGTGTCATCAAAGCAGATTAAAAAAAGGCACTTTCTAAGAGTTTAGAGTTGACATGGCCTGCAGCCAGGTTGGAGGAAAATAATCAGAGCAGATTTATAAACAAATCTATGGGTTTGTGTTAATGGAGCCAGAGTTTTGGGGGTTTTTTTGAGTTGTGTAATAATCTGCAGCACCATAAAACTGAAGGAAACATGCAGTAGCAAAATGTTGAGGGCTTTATTGTGTATGTTATGAAGCAGTTCAGTCAAAAGCATATGGTGTCATTTAAAATGCCATTCAGTGAACACTGACTTACACTGACTTACTACACCGTGCGTATATTTAGTGTTTATTCTAGTTTTAGAGAGAGATGCAGCTACAAGTGTGTATTCTTAATGTCGCTGACTGTGAGATAGAGGCCTATTTTTATTATATTCTTTGATTTGCACCATTTCCTGAGTTGTGTAGTTAAATTTGAACTTTAAACATAAAAGTGTATGCTAATGACAATCTCGTATATTTTAGAAAGCTCTGTGGAGCTGCAGACCTCAAAGAACTCCCAATTATTTCAAAACAGAAATAATAGTAACATTTTCTATCTTCCTTCCCAGCCAGCAAAAGAAATTGTTTGGTTAGATATTAGCTGTGGTTTTGTTTTTGCGTACTGCTGGGCTAAGAAAGGGAGTTTACCAGGGGAAAAATGAATTTTTATGATCATTTCTGAGTCTAAAACCCTGATTCTTGGTGTCTTGCCTGTACACAGGCATTGCATTTTGAACAAATACAAATATTTGGTAAGGTTTCTGACACAGAATTGCTTCCTTCCAGAAATGTGCTATGGAAATGGTTTGGTTTTTTTTTTAAGGGTGATTTTATAATCAGAAAAGAGCAATATGATCTTTTGCTCTGTGTCAGCCTTAGCAACAAAAGGGATTTTATTTGGGCTGACGATGGACTGTATAATCTCACCAGTATCTCCCTGGTGCTTTGACCACAGAATCACAAGCAGCTGTATCCATGTGACTTCAGCCGAGCTCTTGGAAGTGAGATGTGAGTAGACCTTCAAGGTCCTGAAATGGAGACGCAGATAAGAATGCATAATATATTAAATTCTCAGAATCTTGCATTGCTCAAGCACATGTTTTGAATGCATAGGTCTGTGAATGCTGCCGACAGCTCCTTCTTTCAGCCAACCTTGTTACAGCTCTCACACACAGCTATCAAAGCCATATGCCGGGGCTCACGATTTTAGGCAGGTCAATAGAAGACTGATGTATATAAAAGCTGTGGGTTGGGGTTTTTTAAAATGTCTTTGGTTCCCAAGCCTCAGATGAGGTCTTACAGCCAGGATAATGATTGGAAAGCCCTTTTGAGCAAACCAGTAAGCAAAACAGAGGATGTGGGTGTTTATTCCATATCCTCAGGGCTTCAGAGCTCTGTCTCCTCTTCCCCTTGCAGTCAGGCAATAAATCCTTCCCAGAAAGTAGGTTTGCATGTCTCCTTCTTCCAAAAACTGTGCAAGGTTTATTTTTCTGCTCATAAAATACAGCTGAGGTTTTTGCTCCTTGTTTATTTTATATTAAGCTGATTTTTAATGCAGAATTCCACAACTTTCTTCATATGGATGAAAAAAACCCCAAACCCTCATGGCTACCCTACAGGAAGCTCCTCAGGCTCTTTTTACCTCCCAGGCTCAGTTAACTTGATGCTATGAGATGGCAAAAGCTGAACAGCCCCCTGCTGTGCTGCAATAGATGGGAAAAGCATGTTTAGAGCTGAGGGATTGAGCCCTCCTGTGCCCTGTATGCTGAGGAAGGCTCCTGTTGCTCGGCTTGTCACTAGAAAATAAAAGCTATGACGAGATTAACTAACTCTTCATACTCTGAAGCCATGAAAAGCTGTATCTCCTCTTTATGGTACATTAAAAGGACCCAAGTTGGTGGGTGGGCATGAGGTTCAGCTCATACTTCAGGAGCGATAGGAGGAAAACTGGCTCCCATGGCACATTTCCCTGAAGTGTGGCAGGGAGGATGGGGCTGGTCTCATCATCTCCTTGTATCCCTTCTGTCCCAGGAACAGTTGTGTGAAATCACAGGCATCTTCCCTGGATAGGATACAGAGGCACAACAGAGTTTAGCTTGGGGTGGCAATAATGGATGAGTGGGGCTTCAAACTCACTGAACTCGAGCCCATTCCCTTGAGCAGGATCTGAAGCTTGATGTACATAGGCTGGTCTATTTTAACTGTGACAATCAGCCATCCCATAGATTTCTAAGTGCTAGTTTTTAATGCAGTTTTACAGAGAGAACTCCAAAATGCCACTTATTGCCACAGCGCTGAAATTACTTTTCCTCCTGGAGTTCAGATTTGAAAGCTGAAGCCACCTTCAATCTGCATTTATATTGTTTAGCTTAACCATGAGGTCTGTAGAAACTTCAAGTAGAATCATACCAAATCCTGATTTTTTTAATATTGCCAGAAGGCTAGAGAAGGTGGGAGTTGTGAGGAATAAGCAAAATTACCATTCTGATTTGCATTATGCTGGTTAATCATTATGTTTAAGCATTATATTATTTGATCAAAGTAATGCTCACAATGATGATTCAGTTCTTTGATGGGACTGGTACATGTTCAGCCAAATTAAAGAGTTTATTCTCAGACATGTCACTCACCTAAAAAGCACTGGGTTTTACTCTAATGATTCTGTGTCACAGAACTGATTCAGCATTAAAATGTCAATACAGGCCAAAGGCAGGAGCAGTTATCTTGGCTAGACACACTCTGGTGTGATTTTTCTGTTATAGAGAGGGCCTATATGCCTGCATCCCATCAAAGCTCTGCCTTGCACTGCCATCTTCTAGATGGGCCTACCTGGACAAGGTGTGGTGGATGTTAAATGTTTTCCACAGTTTGTACCAGTTACCACACACTCAGAATCACAGAATCAGACAATTGTTTAGACTGGACAAGACCTATAAGATCATTGAGTCCAACTGTTTCCCCAGCGCTGCCAAGGCCACCTCTAAACCATGTTCCCAAGTGCCACATCTACACGACTTCTAAATCCTTCCAGGGATGGTGACTCTATCACTGCCCTGGGCAGCCAGTTCCAGTGCTTGACAACCCTTCTAGTGAAGAACTTTTTCTTGAAATAGCATCTAAATGTCCTGTTGCACAACTTAAGGCCATTTCCTCTTCTCCTGATATCTCTTGATACTTGGGAGAAGGGATCAATTCCCACCTCACTACAACCTACTTTCAGGTAGCTGTAGAGAACAATAAAGTCCCTCCTCGAGCCTGCTTTTTCTTCAGACTAAACACCGCCATCTCCCCAAGCTGACCCTTGCATGAGTTGTGCTCCACGTCTTTCCTCAGCTTGTTGCACTTTCCTAGACCTTTCCACTGGTGTGTTCTATACCCTTTGGAGGGTGTCGTCTGGTCCGTGTCTCACTGTCAACATCTTTGATAGAGGATGTCCTGAAACCTTCTCTGGATGAGGCCAGAACTGTGGCATTAGGACAGTGGTCAGCCCTCCTTGAGGGAAAGCTGCTCTTCTTTGCTGTCACTGGTTTGCTCCTCCTGACTTCCCCTTCATTTACGGAGGCTTTTAAGGATAACATCAATCTTGGGGCATTCAGCAGAGAGTTGTTTCATTCTTTATATCTATGTTTTACATACCTTTTTTTCTATCAACCGTGTAAAATTTAGGCTTTGCAAAACGCAGGCTGTTGACTATGATACTCTTTTGACTACTGAATTTTGGCAGCCCACAGACTTCCGTAGCAGATTTTCTAGCAACCCTGTTGTCAGAACCAACTAAGTGCCTTGGCAATGCAGATTTTCTGTGCCAGAGAAACAAAGGACAAACTGCACTGCAACATGCTCTATAGGTAATGGGTACAAATGATATTTTAAAATAAGATGGGGCAAATTACAGTTCAGTCTTTTGTTGCTCATTGTTTATGTCACCTCTGAGGAGACTTTATGCTGTTGGAAATAAGCAGTTTCTAATAATTTCTAATGCAAGGTAGGGCCAACCGTGACCTGGGGGGCATCAGGCCCAGCATCACCAGCTGGGCCAGGGACAGGATTGTCCCACTCTGTTCTGACCTGGGGCGGTTGAACATCTAATGCTGGGGCAGTTTGGGGCACCATAATATAGAAAAGATATTGAGCCATTAGAGAGTGTCCAATGGAGGTGTTGGAGATGGTGAAGGACCTTGAGGGGAAGCATGTGAGGAGCAGCTGAGGGCACTTGGTGTATTCAGATGGAGGAGACTGAGGGGAGATGTTGCAGGCAGAACTTTCTGTGGAGGGGCAGAGGAGTGGGGCAGGGCCTGGTCTCTGCTGTGTGGGGACCAGGGACAGGAGCTCAGGGAATGGCCTGGAGTTGTGCCAGGGCAGGTTTAGGCTGGAGATTAAAAAATGGTTCTTCCCCCAGAGGATGGTTGGGCACTGAACAGGCTCCCCAGGGCAGTGGGCACAGTACCAAGGCTGACAGAATCCAAGAAGTGTTTAGACAATATTCTCAGGCCCATGGTTTGACTCTTGCGGATGGTTCTGTGCAGGGCTAAATGTTGGATTCAATGATCCTTGTGGGTCCCTTCTAACTCAGCAAATTCTGTGATTTTTGTGACTGTCCTGGCAGCAGACCAGGAGCTTCATCCTGACTCCCCAGGTGATAAATCCAGTCTGATTGTGGTTCAGTTCCCCAGATCCTGCCCTTAAAGTGCCAATAAGCCCAGTCCCCTTGGGTGGTCACTGGGCAGCAGGTGTGTGAGGTGTGGAGTAGGATTCCAGTCCTCACTGCTCCTGATGTGATTCTGTAACACCAAACTTGTCAGGGTTTTGCCGGATCCTGGCTAACATAAAATGCTGGTGCATCCCTGAGTAGCCTAAACATTCCAGAAACCTGTGGATATGCCTTGTGGCCAGTAACACTCAGTGAAGCAGCAGCAAGTTCAACATGATTGGTGTGGGCAGGCATAGCCACACAGCTGGGCCAGGTGCAGGGCTTGGAATGCTCCCCCCAGGCAGCCCCAGATGAGTGTCCTGGTCCTGCATCTTTATCCCAGCTGGGTGTCACTGTAATGCAGTGACAAGTGTCTGCGGTAGCTGGGAGCCAGAGCCACCAGCTCCAAGGTCTCCATGGGCTGCTGGCCAGCACAGCCCATGGGGACACTGCCTCCACCCCTTCCCAAGACCCAGCCAGCTGCTTCTCACACAAAAAAACAGACTGTGCTCTTTTTTTAATAAAGCAGGTTGAGAGGTAAGACTGTTTAAAGGAAAATAAACCCCACTTCCTCAGTATTTACCTGTTCTAGGTTTGGTTTTTTTCTTCTCAAGGGACTCTAAAAACCAAATTACGGTACAGAGCTCAGTTCCCTTCTGCTTGCCTGGGAGGGACTGCTGCTGGCCAGAGCTCAGGCTTGCTTCCATCTCTGTGCAGAGGCCAGAGGGGTGCAGAGCTTTTTCCATAAACCCTTTTTAGAGGAGCAGCATATAGGGTAAATGGGATTTTGTCTGTTTCTTCCCAGCCCCCCTATCCTAATTAAATGGAAAAAAGATCCTGCACCCCTGAGCTATAGCCTTAAGTAGTGCTTAGGGACAGTTAGATAGACTTGGTGTGGTGATCAGGGACTCAAAATAGCCATAATTACCATGTCCTGTTTTGGACCAGAAGCAGTGTCACAGCTATTTCAAGGATCTGCTTCCTGCAGCTGCTGGTCAGCCCCTGCTGAGGAGTGTCTGCCAGGTGCCAGCTGGGTTTTTATTTCTCTCTCTCTCTCATGTATTAATTAATTAGCAGCATTTAAAAAGATCAATGCCTACCTTTTGATCTAGATTGTATCCTATCCAAAATTGCTGTGGATGCTTTGCTCCAGTGAGAAAGGGGGTTAAAAATACAGAATCACAGAATGGTTGGGGTTGGAAGGGACCTCTGGAGATCATTCAGTCCATCCCCCTGCCGAGGCAGGGTCACCCAGAGTGGGTGACACAGGAACACATCCAGGTGGGTTTAGAATATTTCCAGAGACAAAGAGTCCACATCCTCCCTGGGCAGCTGTTCCAGTGCTCTGCCACCATTAATGTAATGAACTTCTTCCTCATGTTGAGGTGAAACTTCTTGTGTTTTAGATTATGGTCACTGCTCCTCATCCTGTCATTGGGCATCGCTGAAAAGTCTGGCACTATCGTCTTGGCACCCCCTCTCTGAGTTATTTATATGTATTGATGAGATCCCATCTCAGCCTTCTCTTCTCCGCACTAAACTGGCTGAGCTTCAACAGTCTCTCGTAAGAGAGATGCTCCAGGCCCCACAGGGAAGGTACTAGTTAGGGAGACTCTCTAATTCAGTGTCCAAGTTCAGTTTTAAATAAGAATCCCATTAAAGCCAGAATATTTTACTACCTTTATATAAATATCAATACTTTCTATTTGGAACCTTAAAAAGATTTGCCTGTTAATTTCCCAGGACTGTAGAAAGTTGCAGGGAAGATTTAGTGCTTGCTTCTTCTAGGAAGTAGGTGGAAGAGAGAATTACAGTGTAGCAATGAGAGAGAAGAGCCATCCTGGCCTGACCTTATTGAGCCCCTCATTTTCAAGTGGTGGAAAAATTGCAGGGAAATGCAACCAGGACGCTGCACACTGTGTTATTTGTAACCTGTTCTCATATGTCATTAGGGTATTTTCAATCTCACTGCCTGGAGGCATTTTAACAGCAGCTTACTCACCACCCACAAAATCCATTAGTTTAAACAATAAAAATGAGCCATTTGGCCACAAAGTGAAGGCCCTAAAATTACTTTGGTACCTTCAGATATAATGAGGATGGAGACTTTGGAGCTGTGCAAGGATCATGACAGACTTAATGAAAAATACAGCTGCTGCGAGCTGTTCTCTGCAAGGGCAACCCCAGCCCGTGGTTTGCTTTTCCTAGACCACCCTGTAGCTGGAGAAGGTTGGAAGATCACCTAGTCTAGCTGTCAATCCAGCTGCACCAAAATCAGCCCTAAAAGCGTACCTCCAATTTTTGGTTCTCCGTTTTGATTTGGGGAATCATATTTAGTGAGGCAGGTACTGAATGCAGAGCATGGCATGAATATGCATGTTTTTTAGGGTGGGTCCACTAGTGTGTGAAACCTGTGAAACTTCACTTTGCATCTGGTTCTCATTAATCTGAGAGAGCCAGTGCAAAACAACCAAAAGCAGCACCACCAGCACTGTCAAACACCAGCAGGTGTATGAGAGACTGAGGAGGCTGGGGCTGGCCTTCATCCCTGCCCAGCCCCATCTCCTGCTCCCCTTTGATGGGGACCACCCCCACCAGCTCTGCTGCAGGACCTGCAGTGCAAACACGCTCTAATCCCATTTTATTGAAATGGCACAGCCCAAAAAACTTGTCACATTAAATATATCAGCTCAACAGCCAGAGATATTTTTATTTATTCCCCCACCCCCCAAGAATAATTTCCTCATGGCTGGGGAGTGGAATTTTGTTTCCAGCCCACAACTGCATGCAGTGGCCCTGCTGAGTTTATTGCTGAAGTGGGTGATGCCCCATCAATCCCACACTTGGAAAAGAGGTGCTCAGCTACTGTCCTCTGTCAGCTTTTCTACCTTATGAGCCCATCAAACTGCTTTTATTCATGCCTAATATAATCTTTCCACAATAAAGAGCTTGCACGGCTAGAGATAGGCAGGACCCTTCTGCTATTACCTGGGAACTGTGATGAATTGCTTGTCAGCTTTCAGGGTTGCAACAGCCGTGGGAGTGGTCCCTTGTGAAGTTTCAGGGACCTTGTTCATGCCTTGTGCTTTCCATGCACATCACGGTGTGCATTTACTGCCTTTCCTTCAGGAGAGTGTCTGTATGGACGGAATCACAAGACCTGATCACTTAATCAGTGCATAAAACTGAGTGATTTATTAACAGTTCATCCACAAGTGTCTCACTGGACACATAACCCCACACCAGGGAGGCTTGACTCTGGGAATTATTGTTCAAAGCAACTGCATTTTTCTATAACTGGGATTGCACGGGATTATGGTATTATAAATGGGATTTGCTCTAAAGGCCACTGGCCCTCTGTATCTTACGGATTACTCCAGTTTCTCCTAAAAGGAATTTTGATAATGCTTCTTTAATGAGACTGGGCTAAATTGAATTACATCCTGCGTTTCTCCCTGAAGTGGGATCATCTTCTATGATACCAGACATGCGCACAGAAGAGAATATTATGCGTTCTTTTCTAGAAGATATACATGACCTATATACCACCACCTATGAAAATAGACACAAACCTAACTCTAGCTATTTGTAAAAGAAAAATGATTTAAGTTTTTTTTAGAAGTAATTTGGGACCTGAAGGCCTCTGCTCACCATCGCACATTATTCTGGCCCAAAGACTTCAGTTTTAAAACCAGAGATGGTAAATCCTCTGGGAACACTTTCTAAGTTGTTTATAGAACACTGGTACTCCAGGGCCTGCAAATAACACCAACTGTTCTAAGGCTCTGATCCCTTGAGCTGAATTAATTTAGTGCAGCAGGGATGCAAGAGCAAAGAGAATAAACACCTGGTTACTAACAGGCAATGGGAAGCTCTCTATTTTTTCCCGTTACTGGTTCAGAGTAGCATTATTCATCAACCTGAACCTTTGCACATGGCTTGTGGAATTCCCTGCCCTGGCTGTCCCCTCAGTGACTGAACATCCCTCCTGGCCAGCGGGACAAGCACAGCTGTGTCCCATGGCCAGCACATGACTTGACTGAATAGGTGAGGTCTTGTGGAAGATCATGGATGGGCAACACTAGTGAGTTCAACACAGCTGGAAACTTGTTTTGTCCTAGTTGAGGTCTGGAGCTGTGCAGCTACACTGCAGTCCTCACTTCATCTCACTGAGAAAAGCCCTGGAAGCAATGCTAGAGAAGAAGCTGCCCTGGCTTGCAGACAAACCAAGTCAAGAGACTTTCCCTGGAGAGATCAAGCTGTCTTTATTCTACTCCTCACTCCTGCTTCATCTGACCCATTTGCTGTGGAGAAACAGTAATTCACTATTTCTTTATCAAGCAACACACACCTCCAGCTTTATTCCACAACCCAAGCTTGAGCCCAGGGATCCTTGCTGTGAGCTGGGTACAGAGGCCACCTTGAAGATCCACTGGCCCACTGTGGTCTCTCCTCTCAGGGCAGGTGAGCTGTGGTGTGGGTTGTGTGCTCTCCCTGTGCTTCCCAGAGGGGCCAGGGGCTGAAGGAAGCTCTCAGCTGGGTAATGGATAGAAGGTGCTGGGCTGGGGTTTATGTACCACAGCTCTCCAATGGCTTTGCCCTCTTCCTGCAGCTTTTGGGGGAAAAAAAGAATCACTGGTGTTGCTGTTTGGCCCTTACTGGGGCAGCAGTACCAGGCTGGCCGGTCTCACAGCCTTGGAGGCTCCTCCTTGCCATCGCCCATGGAGCACGTTGCAGGGCATGGATCTTCTGAGAAATCCACTGAAGCAGAGGTGGTGAGGGAAGACCTTGCTGGTAAAATGGCTCCTGGGATGGAGAGGGAGGCAGGAGGTTGGTTAGTCATCTGTGCCACGCTCCTCTGAGTGAGCCAGGGCGGGTGGTTGGCGCAGAAACACACCACTACAACAGGGCTCCTCCAGGAATGTATTTATTTACATTAAAACACTATTATACAAACTGAAAGAAGGAAAAGGAAAAAAAAAAAAAAAAAAGAGACACAACATCCTAGAGGAGCAACTGTGCCAAAGCTGGCACTCGCCCCCCTTCCCACCCTGTCTCGCTGCCGCCTGCCTTCTGCTCTGGTCTGACTGTGAGTGCTGCAATCCTGGTGGGAACATCCCTTCCCAACCTTCTCTTCTCAGTGTGAACATCCATGTACTCTGTTTAAATGGCTTTCAGAAATCTCTGTTTTCTGCCTCCAAAGAAAACTCTTGCCCACACATTCTTTTCTTAATTTATTTATGTAACACAGTGTAGAAAGCTGTCAATTCATAAGCAATGGCTCTGTACAATCATCCTGCAGAGGAATCCTGTTAATTTTCGGCCAGCAGGCACTTCTCCCCCAAGAAGTGCTCATAATTAACAGGGACTCTTTTTAATTTTTTTTTTTAAAGATCAAAAAGATGGAAAAGAAAATAAAGTTTACCTTTCAATGCCTAAAGTGTGCACATAAAACAGGCACAAAGAAATGAATGTGTATTCCCATGATTTCTACATCACTAACACAACAGGAGCAACAATCTGTACAATAAAATGCAGCTGCAGAAGAAAAGAATTTCAGTAATTCATTTGGAATACTTTTTAAAAAATGTTGTTTTACTTTAAAATGCATAGAGATCAGAAAAAAACACTCAGCAAAGAGAAGCAGCTAAACCCCACAGACACAGAAAGCATCCCCCATCAATTCTTAAAGCATATTTCAATCAGGACTTAATTTTTTGTCACAAATCACAAGAATAATATACAACTGGCTAAGGAGCTACATGATAAATAATTGGGAAAGAGAATCTATCCATGCACTAGTTAAATACAGCTAACCTCTTTACAGTACACAAAAAACATTCATTAATAATGTAGTGTAAAGACTGAAATGTAAAGAGAAAGAGAGAGAGAAAATACATTACTGATTTTATTAATTCAAGTTCAGGCATCTACTTGTGTTACAGCACAGCTGTCAAAAGGCGAGAATGAGTAAATAATAAAACAGAGTGTTTTTCTTTCTTTCCACATTACTCTATAACTGAACACCGATGGGCAGTGAAGCAATCATTCTGCTGTCCAACTCATGAGGCTGCTGTGGTGTCCTAGTTCTGCATCTGTTCAAAGAACTTGTAGGTAGGATTTTCGTAGCCATTTTGCTGCATCTTGGAAAGGTGGCGTTCCTCTGGTGTCACTGCAGCATCCACCTGTCACAAGAGGGAACAAACAAGGTCAGGTTCCTGCTTAATTCACAGCACACCCCGTGTTTTCCCACCTTATGACCACCCACTGTACTTTATACCTTCCCCTCTTCAGGCAGAAAGCATCCTCTGGTTCACTTTTTGGACAGAGTAAAATGCAGAAGAAGATGCTGCAGTAACAACTCTGCAACTCCTTTTTTTGCTGCAGGATTTCAAAACCAGCTGGCCAAACCAATTTGGTCCTTGTTGTCTGGCTCAGGAAACATGCAACTCCACAAACAAAAAAGGGGATGCAGTTTGCATCTCCCCACTAGTTCCTCATTATCAGAGTTTTTCCTCCTAAAATATATATCAGTATCTATACTTGGGACCAACTGGATCTCAAAAAAAAGGAAAAACCTCCCTAAAAAGCTGAAGGAAGTGGCTTGAGTGCCTTCTGTCTGCACTGTGCTCCCAGACATGTCACAGGTGTGGTGGTCTCAAGACAAAGAAAAATTAATTGGAAGAAATAAAATGAGCATAGCAAGGAAACATCATAGTAGTCAGGCACCAGGTGAGTAAAAAATCCCACTGCACTCATGGACACAGAACTCCTCTGGCTCCAAGAGTCTGGTTCAGTTTAGTGACAAGAAACTTGACGTGTCTGCACTGGTTTAAGTGTTCCTACTTAGCAAAAATTGACCTTTACTGATTACTTGGAAGACAGACACAAAGACAGCTCAGCCAAGTCTTCTCCACTGAATACCTGTGACTCCACAAATTATTTTCTTCCTTAACTGAACATTACAGTAATAAAAAACTCCATCAAATTAGAGTGGCTGACAACAGCCTCTAAATCTTAATTAGGTTATTTTACTTCTGCTGTATGAGTTCAATAGCTGTTGTATATTCAAAACCTACTGTACCCTGGCTATCTTGTTGAACACCTTCATTCATTTGCTACCTCATGCCTCTAGTGTTTGATAGGCCTTAAAAGCAAAGGTAGAAAGTGAATTTTACATTGTCAGAAATTTAAAATCAGGAATGTGCCTAAAACTCTACCCTTAAATATTAGGTATGAACATTTTCCTGTGGATTCCTGTAAACAGTGACCTATAGGAAAAACAGCAACTCACTTTTAGCATCAAAACACCCTTAAGGATAATGGAAAGTGTATTCTCTCAAGAAAACCCAACTTTCTCTATCTAACCTTTTAATAAAAAAGCAAAGGAGAAGTACTGATGTCTGATACTAATTTTAAGTCTGCTCTGCAACACTGGGAATATCTCAGTTTAGTGAAGACAGAATACGACCTTTGGTAAGTTGTTCCCAGCTATCCTGGAGAAAGACTAAAAGCATATTCTCCCATGCTTAGGACAAACACAGGCTGCTCAGCTTATTTTCGCAGCTGTTCTTTTATTGAGGCAGGTTGTAACACAGTACCGATCACCTTTCCCAGAGCAGCAGCAGAAAATGGCTCCTCTTAGAGCCATCTCCTCTTTATAGTCTCTTTTATTTGCTATTTAAGAGAAGAAATGGTTCTGTGTGTGTGCACTGGACTGCTCACATGGACTGCTAATCCCAAATCTGATCCGTTTTTGCATCTGTGCCCCTTCTAAATCTCCTTGCTTGTGTCCTAACCCTCAAACTGCGTTTTCAATCAATGCTGTATCAAATACATTTTCTTACGCAGTAATTAGAAATTTCTGTGACTTTAAGGGTTATATATCACTTTTGCTCATGAGCTGTTGTGAAACTCTTCATAGCTAGAAGCCCTGAGCCTTCCAGCAATCCCTTGACTCCTGTGGGCAGGGAACAGGATGCCAGGCTGAGCTGACACCGTGTTCCCTGTGTTTCCAATCCTGCAACTTGGGCTTTTAATACTGCTCTTCACAGACTGTCTTGCTCTCTTTTTTCAAGTTGCATTTGCAGGCAGTAATTCTCTTATGCAATAATCCCCAAATCCATCTATTTCTTCAACTTCTGTGATGCTCTCAGGCAGCAAGATCTTGCTTTATTTCTGTGATCTGAGAAATTGAGGGGGAAGGGGAATAGTGTTTTTCTTTCCCTGCCCCTGTCCCTCTCCAAAAGTGAGAAGCTTTTTCTTCTGAAGGATGCAAGCCTCCCCTGGCCAGCTCACGTGAGTACTGAGTGCTCAGCTCAGCTGCCAACCATCATTTTGATCCATCAAGAACAGCAGAACACATGGGAATTTTACAGCCAGTCTCCTGCTCACCCCCCCCAGCTCCCAAATCCCCAAAGACATCCCCGTACAGCCCCGTGGTCACAGCCAGGGTACAGCTCTGTACTTGCATTTTAAGGATTGGTCTGTGCCTGCTGCTCCCCTGTCCAGCAGCAGAGCTGGGTGAGGGATGGTGAGATGCACCACCAAGATGTACCACCATACCTCACAGCACCCAAGGGGCTGGGCTGCTTCCCACTGTCCTTCCTCCAGGTGTTACCAACTCCTCCCTCCACAAAAATATACACCAACTAAATCCATATGCAGGGGATCAACATCTGCTGCTGAAGTTGTCACTATCACAGCTGGAAAGGCAGGAACAAAGCAGGGAAAATGGCAAACGTTCCTGTAACTCTTCAGCACCTACAGAGAATAAGAGGAAAAGCCATCCTTCCTTTTATTCCTGGTGCTGCAGCACCAAGTCAGCCCTGGTTCTGTTTCATTTTATCACCACACTACTGTAGTACTTAGTGCTGCTCCAGATCAAGAAGTAGGAGTCTCACAATTCGCAACTAAACCCACCAACATATTCTCTTCTAGCACGAAATTAAAGCTCAATTTGAAGCTTTGGGTTAATGGATCAGGAAGCCCTGTGACAAATACATGCCCAAGAGCATCTTCCTTTCTCAGAGTCTCCCTCACTAGGCTGGGATGCAAAGGATAGGGATGCCACAACCTATGCTGGACTTCTTCATCTTTAAGCTCCAAAGAACACCATACCAAACCCTGTCACCCATTTTAGTTTAAGCCTCCCACTCAGCACTTCTTATTCAGGACTAGAAAATGTGGTAAGTACATAGCATAACCTGCTTGTAGGAAATGGGGCAGGACACCAACATGAATTAAAAAGGAATCAAAGAAAGTGCAAGGTAGAAGGGACTAAAGATTTGATGAGAAACTTGGAAGAAAATCAAGGAGGAGAAAAAGATTAGGAAAAAATATAAGGAGGGACACTAAAAAAAGACTGATTTTTTAACACTTTTGCACCATATTCCATATTAAAGTCTCACTTTGATAAAACCAGTTTCTAGTGAAAATAAATCAAATAACCTCTGAAATACAGCATTCATAGATGAAAGGGATTTACTAAAGCTCCTACTTGCAATCCTAATTGATTATTTTCTTTTAGAATTTCCCCTTTAGTCTTTAAAATGACCAGTGCTGGCATTTCCTCTCCTCTCCTGCAGTTGTCTGCTGCAGGGGAATCCATCTGACTGCCAACCTATATGTACTGTCACTCATCCCAAATGTCTTCTCTTCTGCTCCCTTTTACCTGTTTCTATGCTGCCAAACTCCCCTCATTCCTTACAACCTCTGTCCTAGGTGTTGCTCTGCCAAAAGACGTGCTTTGAACTCAATTATCTCCCTGCCAGTAAATCCCCAATGAGCATGAAACCATCTTAAAGAAGCTTTTTGCACCCATTTTGGAGGTGGCAGAAGCTGAAGGCAGCCTGTAAGAGGTGTGGGCACACTTCTCTTTTCTATGATGAGGTATCTCTTGAGAAAACAGCTCTCTCAGGTAGATAAACTCTTGTTGAGGCTGTTTGTCCACCTATTCCAACCTGCAATTTTAGTGCCATCTCTGCTCCTGCTGTGAGCCCTCCTGTTGCCACCCCGCCTCACATTCTCCTGCTGGAGGTGCTGCCTATGTCAGAAAGCAAATGAGCTTTGAACAGAATATCCTCAAAGAGGACAAGCTGGGATAGTCAGCTGTTGCCCAGTGCACAGGAGAGGTGAGAATCTCTCTTTTGCCACCCGCTTCCATGAGAAAATAACCTCCTGCAGACAGCTGGGGTGGGTGCACCAGCAAAAAAGACCTTCAAAACCTTTGTAGGAGCCCCTGTGTGCACATATAAGAAGTAATTCTCAATCTCTCAGTCATGTATTGACTTGACTATGAAAGTTCTTTTCCTGGGGAGGCTGAACCACTTTGGAACATTTTTAATCTCATACTAGGGAAAAAATGATTGTGACACTTCTAAATAGGACAAGTATACCCCTTCCTCAGAGCTTCAAAACAGGCTAACAGGATTTTTAATAACTTACTTTGTTAAAAAAATCAAGAGTGAAATGAGAAGAAGTACAACAGAGTTGACTTTTTGGAAGATAAGAATACAGGTAGAACAGAACTTATTTTATAGTCTTGCATCCATTATCATGAAGTTAAATTCTCACAGTAACTTCTGACACGCAACAAAGAGGTTGCAAAATTTGTTAAAATGTACTCAGCCAACCTGGAGCTGATTACAGTTATTTTTACAGCAAGTGATTTTGCTCTTTCGCGTTTTTTGTGCGCACTGTGACTAAATAAATTAATCCTCTTCAGAACGGAACAGCTTAATTTTGAAGACATTTTGATATTAAACATCAATTGTATATAGATCTTTGGGTGGAGCTTTTTTTGTCCCCAATACAAATGCTATAAAATTTTCACAGACTTAGGACAAAAATAGATGTTTTATGCCTTTTTTGTAGGCAAGAAGCTCAGACAGTGAGGCTGCACAGCCTGCCAAGACCACAGAGCATGTCTGGCAGGAGGAGGAATCCTGGCTGCCAATGCCAGACACAATGCAGCAAATCCACAAGTCCACACCATCTCCAGTGTGATAATAAAAATCAACTAATATTAGAACTAAAACCTGTTTCAATTTTCTACGAACTGGGCTGAAAGTTATCACATAAAAAGTTGAAGATGAGAGTCCTGCTTGCTGTTTTCTGCCTGTTGATCCAAAATTGTTCACAACTCGTTACCTGTGCAAATCTCACCCCACACAGTTGGTGTTCTTCTAACCATGTCTCTTTGGAAGGTTTCAAACCACAAGGACAACCACAGGCACAGACACGGGGATGGCACAAGCTCAGGCTTAAGACAAAGGCTTACTCAAATATTTTTCAGACCATCAATTACTCCAGATAATGCATCAGGAAGCAAAACCAAAACAAGGTTCACTTGATTCAAAGTGAAATCAGCACTAACGATGGACTTGACCAAGACTTAAGTTTCAGTCAAAAATGTAAAATACCAATTCTGGAAGGCAAAAATGGATACACAAATGTCTCAAGTGCTTGCTAATACAAGTACTGTCTGCAAACCACTCACACAACAAACTAAACAGAGGGAAAAAAGTTACATGAACCCCCTTCCAGTTTTCATAATTAAGTTTTTCTACTTACAGAGATCATGTGTTATAGCCATGCAATAGACAGAAGTATTTTACATTACTGTAAATTGACCAGACATTTCCTTGGTAGACTGAGAAGAGACAAATATTTGTATATTGAAAATCCTATGGAAGAGTCTTAAATAGTATTTGTTTCTCTACTCTACCAGCTTCAGATTAGACACAAATCAAGCACTGTTGGTGGCAACAGAAAATCTTGTTTAGAAAACAGAAGAAGTAAGAAGGTATCTGTACAGGGAAAATCCTTCCAGTGAACAGCACAAGCCATTAAAGACCAGTCTCAAATGTTAAAGCTAAATAAAGAAATCAGTGTGTGTGAATTTCCAACAATAGTAAAACCAGATTTTTCCTCTTAAGCACTAACTGATCATTGGCTACTGTCAAATTTCCTATAATGTGAACTTTCATATTGCAAGGTGATTAGTCTGAGATAGCTTCAGGAGAGATTTTTGTGGGTTTACACCCACCTTCACATGGGCTGCATTGTGTCTGCATTTACTAAATAAAGCAATTTGATTCCATATTGCTAGATGCAACCATGCCAACTCTGAACACAGCCAACAACATGGTTTCTTCCTTTTTAAATTGATATTTATAGAGCAGCATGTTGACTGTGCTGTACAGGTGACACCATTTGTGCCTGGAAGCCTCTTCTTACCTCCACAACCCCATGATGAATAGATGTGTACTGCTTCTTCTTCAGCATCACCAAAGTAATGACAATCACTGTTGCTATGACAACACCTCCCACCATTAGTCCAATGATGGCACCTTTATTTGAACCCACATCTTCAGCAAAGAACACCTGCAAAAGAAAAATAAAGGAAGGTGGCTTATAAAAAGCTCACTGTACCTTTGACTAACCTGCCCAGCTGCCACAGCTATTGAAGCATCAGTAATTAAACAGCACTGCAAGTCATCCTAATTACTCCAACCCGGATGGATGTGCCACCAAGTGCTCACAGGTGGACAGGAGCAATTTGGGAAATCTGTACTGCCTGTGGTGTGGTAGTGCTGTGGGACAGAAGGGGACTCAGCTCCATGTTCAGCTTCCCACAGGTCTTGGGCAGTACCTGCATTTTTCAATTAGCTGTGAATCCAGCTAATTGCACAAGGACTGATGAGATATAGTGGCATGACCTGGGAACACACACGTCCTAATTTTTAGAATGTCACTCACAAAAGTGTCAATAAATTTACATCCGTGTGGCTTGTTTGGACTGTGATGCAGTCCTTCAATAAAAGAGAAGTGAAGGACCTGTAGGAAAACAGGTGAAACTTGCACACAGCCAGCTGTGAGAAAACTCTGACACGAAGGAGAGAGGAGTCAACCAAAACTCTCACATGGCTTTAAGTGACCACCAAGTTTTGCTTCAGGATTTCGCTGGGCAAAGGAAGAATGAGGTGTACCTGGATGATGTTGTTACTCATGTGAGACCTAGGAGGTAACAGCTGTGTGAAAACCAGAGAGAATCCACTTGAATTGTAGGCACTGATAAGGTGAAACCGAGGGCAGCAAGATGCTTTACTATGCATTTCATAAGGCTGGCTTTTATCAGCAGGAGCAGGTATGAAAAGTGGGTGATTGTTTTCACTGTCCTGTTTTGTATTCCAGGAACACATTGAATTATTTTACATCTTTGCAACCCTTTTGTTTGCTTGTCAACAGCAAGTTTTTATTACTGTTATCATTATTATTATTATTTTTAACCAAAATGGGCAAAAAGGATTAGAGAATGAATTACACTCTCAGAATTGAGACTACCTCACGCTGAAAAGACTAAATACTTTGACAAGTATTTAACAAAAATGTAGAGGGAAGCAGGAAACCAGCTGAGAATTATAATGAGCTGTATAACATTTGCACTCTTTAAGAAACACAACCTTCCTCAGAGAGGTATTAAAGCATGCAGCATAAATATTTATATTGTTCCTAGTCACAAGCAAGGAATGTGTTTAAACAAAGGTAAGAATTCACTAGAAAGTACACACAATGGATCGCACTGGCAAGAGCTGATGTGAAATAATAACTTCTTCTGTCAATTTTACCTGCCCAGGACTGAAATTCCGTTACCGTTCTATTTTGGAGCACTGTGAAGTGCCCCAGCTAATATACATGTGCAAAAGAGGAAGGCCTTAAGCACTCCAAGCCATGAAAATCAACTTAATGTACAGTTCAAACTGAACATCCATAATGGAGAAAACAACTGCAATTTCAGCTCAATTTAGAGGTTTGGGTGTAAAATACCATGTGCAGCTCCATTCAAAGCAGTATCTTTAAGAGACTGTTTCAGTAAATCCCACAGCACAGAAGGAAACCACAGCTGAAAGTGTTTTCTGGCCCCTGCTTTTGAATTAAAGCTAATGGAGAAGGGCATTGAATGGGATATGGAGTGTGGCAAGGAAGCAATTTTGAAATAGTGGTTGTACCTATCAGTAAGAGGTATGGCAAAAATTCTGTAAAAACCTGTAAAGGTCCTTTTATGAGCACTGAACTCCCCATCAGCCACCACAGTAAGGGGAGTTCCCAACACTGAACTGTTCAGGATGGAAACAAACCATTGAGACATTAAAGGGTGATGCTGCCAAGTGCACATGACAAACTAGTAGCTACTGTGCGTGGAACACATCCCTGCAGGCTCCTTCCCTTCAATACAGGTTTGCTCCATCGGGATATCTAACCCATCTGAGCTAAGCATGCCAGACTTTCCCAAATTAGTGCTAATGCATTTTGGATTAGCTCGTCAAACTGGGAATTCTCAGTTCTCTGCATCAAAGAGGTGGCAGAATATCTTTTCACACAGTGATTGCCTAGTTCAAATGCAAATTTGAGCCCATGTTAATTTTAATTTTCAGCACTACTTAGCTTTAAGAATATATTAAGGAAAAAAGCTTTCAAGTTTAATATCAGGGTATTGATAGCCATGGAACTGGAAGCAGAAAGGTTTATAGTCAACATTGCTGTATGGGTTCTTCATTGCTTATTAAGGGACTGAAAAAAAGCTTTTGGGACATGCTTGTTCTTAATAACATTGCTTTTGGTTGTCATTTTTATGTTCCTGAGAATCACAGTCCAAATAGGGGACAATGTTTTGTTCCTACCTGCCCTTCACCTGTTAATAATAATTTAATATACCTTAAGGAACAAAACACATAGATACAGCCGAACTAAAATTAAGTCCACTGGAGAATCAACTCTTGCTACCAAGTAGGCAATCTGGTGAAAGGTTATACTCCACGGCGTTCAGCCTCCCTCATGCACCACCACCATCTGTTTTGACAGGAGAGGAATCTATTCCTCAAATGGTGTCACTCTATTTCTTTCTGCACCATGCTGTGTGTCTCGATTTTTTTCCTTTTTTATTTAAACTTAACATTCTCCTTCCTCTGTATCCCTTTCTCTTTAGTTATGAGACCATGACAGATGGACAGTGGGACAAGTATTGTTCATGTGACCACATACAGTGACATATCAGTGCAACGGCAGGAGCTGTCAGAATTTCCTCTCAGACTTTCCATCCTCTCTGCTGACATTATTCCAGGTTTACTCTCAACGAAGAGAGAACCAGAAAAATCATAATCTGTTTGTGTGGTAACT
>VYZS01098353.1:0-75856 GCA_013400695.1 Neodrepanis coruscans
TCTGCTCTATAGTCATTATATCAGCCCCCTGTAAAATAATTTTCTCTCTAAAATGGTTAAAGAGCCACTGCCCTGGGCCCAGCAACTGTACTGAACACTACCAGCTACTCACAGCTGGCAGAGACAAAAAAATATGCTGGTGTCAGGCAGTGCTTGTTCAAAACCAGGCACGTTTGCCTACTTAGCTTGGCAGACAGAGCACACAATATCACACAGCAGTGTTTCCCATTTCTAATACAGCCTCACTTTGAGCACAACTTTCTAGCAAAGTAAAATACCAGAACAGACTGGCTGAGAGGAGGAGGACTAGCCCATTTATCACGGAAACAAATCCCCCTTGCTTGTTTCCTGCTTTGAGTCGCAGGATACTGCTCAACAAAGCACCCTCCTCGGGCAGGAGCAGCACTCTGTTCAGCAGCGAAGGAGAGGGAAAAGCTGCACCTCCACAAAACCAGGGCGCTCCTCCAGATCCCATGCTTGGCCCACGCCGGCCTGGAAGGGCCTCAACCGTATGTGTGTGAAAGAAATCACATGGAAGAGGCAGCCAGCTGCCACGTAGATGACTTGTAAGGCAAAGAGGTGGCGCTGTCAGTGTCACGCCAGCAGAACCGGCTGCGAACGCGCCCGGTCCTGACAAGGGGCAGCAGGTGAAGCCGCAGCTCCGGCGGATGCTGTGAAGCCGGGCTGATTTTGCCGAGCAGCCCGCCCGCAGCCCCGGAGCTCCTGCACGCAGCCGGGAGCCCAACGCACCTCATCGATTTCGCACTGCACCACGGACTCCACGGTGGGGTGTTTGACCACCTCTCGCAGCACTCCCCCGTCGCCGCCGCCGATGATCAGCACCTGGCAGGGGAGGGGGCAGAACACTGGCCGTCAGCGGGGTCGGCTCGGGGGGAACTTTGGCCGCACGGCCTAACCAGAACGGCGTGGAACCCCTGCGGGCCCGTCCTGCCCGGCGGCCAGGCATGACCTGCGGGCCCACGAGGCTGCCGGCCACGCTCGCCCGAGTGGCCCGCGGCAGATCCCGCACGCGGCAGCTCCGCAGGGCCCGGAGCGGGTCTGCGCACCCCGGCTGGGGGGTCCCCAAGGACAGGCGGGGGACGACTCACCTTTCGGGGGTCGGGGTGGCTACAGAGAGGCAGGTTGGCGATCATTTCCTGGTAGGAGAACTCGTCCCGCTCCGTGCACTGGATCACCCCGTCCAGGACCAGGACGTTGCCGTAGGTGGTGCTGGGCAGAGCGGAGGAGCGGGGTTGGAGCCGGCCCGCGGCCGCGCTCCTCCGCGCCCTCCCCGCGCCGCCAGGCCCCACCGCGTGGCGCCGGCCGCCCTCCCCACCACCCCCTCACCGCNCCGCTGTGACGGCGCGGCCACGTGGGGCTGGTGCGGGGCCGCCCCGAGCCGCGGGGAAAGGGCGCGCCCGCCCCGCACCGGCACCGGCACAGCCACATCGCTGCCATACCCACTGCTACGGCACTGCTGCACGCAACGCACCCGCACCGCCACTGCCCCGGCGCACAGGGAACCGAGCGGAACCGGCCCTGCTCGCTTGAGGGGAGCGCCACCCGCAGTTTGGGGAAAAAGTCTCTAATTTAGGTGATTTAAGAGGTGGGTAATGTGGGACTTAAGGAGGATGGTTGGCGGGGCTGGAGCACCTCTTAAGTGGAAAAGGTGAGGGAGTTGGGCCTGTTCAGCCTTGAGAAGAGTGTAAGTATGTGAAGGGTGATGCCAAGAGGATGGATCAGGCTCTGCTCGGTCCATCCACAAGGAGAAGAGGCCACGGGCAGGAACTGATGCACAGGAAGTTCCATCTGAACATGAAGAACAACTTCTTTCCTGTGCAGTGACCGAGCCCTGGAACAGATTGCCCAGGCACGTGCTGTGAGGAGCAGACCTTGGGAGAAATGCACCAAGGTTTATACCCAGAGTAGTTCTTCAAACAGGTTACACAAAGATCTGCAGCAACTGCTGCGTGACAGCAAAACTGCCCCAGAGTAGGGGATTCCAGTGTTACAGCTTCATAGGCTCAGGGATTTCCTACTCACTTCCATTAGAGACATGTTTAAAACTTATGGAAACTCATAAAGGCAAAACACAAAAAAAACCCTGAAATTAAGATCATCCTTGAAATGTCACCTCACATGGAATTTTAAGTAGAGGATTTAAAACCTCTAGTTTAATATCCCTGGGGCCAATGGGGCCAATGAGTAAGGCTTACTCATTCTTCCAAGTTACAGAAATACCCAGAATTGGTAAAGCTAGGAAGAGAATTGGCAGCCTCTGCAAAGGCACTTGGAGACAATTGCTCCTTAACTGCCTCTTTTCAAAAACATTCTCAAATACTCAGCCATACAAGCAGATTTTATGAGCAGAAAGAGACTCTGTTCCACCATTACAATGCTGCTCAGTTGGCACTGTTCACACTAAAGAACCTAAGGAGGAAAACCTCTCCTCTGTTCTTTTCACTCCCTACTCCCCAGAAACAATGGAAAAGATGGAAAACAAACCAAATCCCAAACCTCCTGACAGTCTTTGTAAACTAAAGCCCTGTTAAAAAGTCATGTTCCTTACCTCTCCACAGCAGCATTAGCAGCCAGCAGTGGTCAGCATTAGAATAAGCTCTGTCATCCATCCATCAAATACTGATACTGTTTCTGATACTGTCTACAAAGACTTCAGGATAACTCACTGTGGGTATTTAAAACTTGGAGATGTTAATTTAGCTGTAGAGATTCAGCTGCAGCCCAGAATTCACTGCCTTTCTCCAACCCAACACTGCACTCTATGTTTTTACCTTCTGATGCTATTACTTTCATTCTACAACTTACTGGTGAAACCATTGGTCTCTGATCAAAACATATCTTAAGTCTTTGTTTAAAAACACAAACACTGCCAGGTAATCATACTAAGTTTTCACATTACCTTGTCTTGAAAGAGTTGAGCTGTGCAGTTCAATTTGTAAGCAAGGTTTAACATAAAAGACAGTCTTGGCTGTTGGGGTTTGAGCCACATCTACTGAACCTCTTTATTATTTTGTGCTGCCTTTAATAAGAGGTTCCTCATACTCCACTGACATGCTGGTTCTGAACTTCAGGCAACAGCAACAAATGATAAGTTGAGCCTAACTGACAAAGGATAAACTTTCAAAATTGTAAACAAAGTAACATTGTAAGTATAATTAGAATAAAACCAGTGTGAATGTAATAAAAGTGGCATCAATTATGACGTTTTTCCTTTTGGAAAAAAAAGGATTTTAATGGTTTTAAAAACATCTCTGTACAAAAACTGCTCAATGACCGGTATTTGCTTCCTCATAGTGACAACACTTCTGACTATTGTTTCCTTCAGCAACAACTCCCACAGGTCCAGTAACAAGGATTATCTCTTTGGCCAGTGGTGTGTTGAGCTCCTGCAAAAGAGTTACACAAACACTTTAACTCATGCTCTACAAAGTCACTCAAGATTGAAAACGATGTTACAATGATTCTATCAAGGGTTCTGATACAGACAGAACCCTTCTCCCTCCCATGCCACCCTTACCTAGTGTTGCTTTCATGGATAAGTAACATACAAGAGTCAACTCTTGTAAACTAAAGATTAAGTATCCATTCTCAAAAGAACGTTCGCACTTGGCAGTACTGTTATTTGTCTTCCTTCCAGGGTAAGTAGATATTCCCCCCCACCTCCTCTGTCGTCAAAGAAAGCCACTCCCACATCCATTAACACAAACTTTTACCTCAGCATTTCAAACCTTCCATCCAGACTTGTCTTTGATTGCATTAAACCTGACTAAGATTCCCCCCCACCTCTTTTTTTCCTTTAAGCTGACGTCAAGCTGTGATGCAACCTCTTCCCATTAAACATGTGCTTAAGCTCCCACAGGAGTACAGGACAATAGCTGTGCTCTGCCCATGGCTCTGGGGCATGGGCAAACACTCCAGCTGGATCAGGGCAGGCTGACAACACACCTTTCAGCTTTCCCCGCCAGGTAAGACATGCTCCGGTTTCCAGACTGTTGCAGTTTGTTAGCTCCAGCAAATTTCTGCACAGAGAAGAAACAAAACACCACAGTGATGTCCCTGCCAAATACAGTATAGCCCATGAGATTCATGTGCTGCCAGGTTGCTCCAACCCCATGGAACACTGCCATGAGCTTCATGTTTCAGGGCTTCACTGAGGGCACCTGTTCTACTGCTCTGACCTGGACATGTGAAGCACAATACCCCACTGACAACAGATCTTACCCATCTAGACACAAAGACCTGTACATGTTGTCACAGACTCACTGAGTAGCTTCATTTTTTCTCCTGAAACAAGTTTCAGCTGACATGGCAGAGGGATTGCCTAGAAAACTGTTTCCTGCATTATCAGGCATAAACTTGTTCAGCTCCTAAAATACGATTTTTTTGAATGTCTAAGATGCTCCCTGGTAACATTTCCCCTCCAGTCAAATATGCAGGAAGGCAGCACACACAGGAGAGGCTGAAATGCAAGAAATTAACTTCAGAACTTAAAATTAACACTCAAGCAACCAGCCAGTCCAAACATGGGGTCCCTGTGACTTCATGCCTGAAAACTCATTGACATCACACATCAGCACCCAAGTGCTCCATTAGACAGAGGGATTTAGGTCTGTAGGGGTGACAACACAGGANTCATTTGTGAGCACTATGCAGGTATAGACAGGGGAATTTAAGTCTGTAGGGGTGACAACACAGGAACTGCCCTAAGTTTGTCTTTGATTGCTGGTGTTTTCTTTCCTCTCTTCAATATCAATTAGCAGTAAGTTAAGTGAAAAATCTCTGAGCTGAGACTGTTTTCTTCATAACAGTTCTTGGAGGAGTTTTCCTAACAATACTTGGAGGAGAACAGGTACAACACACAGATCTGACATGGCCTGCAACTACTGGAATGACTGAGAGTGCCTTGGCTTTGGTACTGGGAATTTGTAATTCGTGGTAGTGTCCTGAGGTCCAAAGTACCACCACACCTGTGACATGTGGAGGTGGAGGTGTAGGTGTGAACAATGTATGAAGAGGTGGGAAACAACAATAGAATCAGAGGGGCCACAAGGAAACTCCTCTTGAATGGTAAGAGGTGATAATGAAAGGCATGAACTTGTGATTGGAAGCTGCCAGGTACTGTTAGGGACCATTCTGCCCTCCCCAGTGAGTCTCCAGCTGGGCACAACGCTGTCACCCACATTTCTGTTCTTCCTTCCATGACAAGCCCATACCTTGCCTGTGTGAGCTTGCTTGGCAGGATCAAACTGTGGTGACTGCTTTGCTTTGCTGCTTCCTAAAGGAGAGAGGAGAAGCTGTCACTAAAATTTTCCATGAAGAACAATACATTCCACAGTGTTCTTCTGACGTTATGGAGGTTTTGCTGCAGTCTCCCACACAGAACAATCCAGAACAGTCTCTTAGGGGCAGGAGATGCTTTTGAATAGATGCTTCTTACAAAGGAGTGAGATCTCCTTTGCCTTTAGTTCCCGAGTCCAATTAAACACATGACTTTCTCTGTAGAGAAAAGAAACAAAATCCAAATCCGTAACCATTTTGGGCCAATCGTTTCAGATTTTGTTTCCAAATCAGAGAATGGATGCTAAAGTGTACCTTCCTCAAGTTAATTTCTTCAAGTATTTTCCCCACTGTAAGGTAAGTGTATTGTAACAGTCTGTACTGCCTTGGCACCCACATTCACACAGCTTCCTCCATGCTCAGCTGGCAAGGTTTTCCACAGCCTGCAGCACTCTAGCAAGGGATCAGATCTTACCTGCAAACACTTTGAAGTTGGACTTGCTGTAATCAAAGGGGGTGAACTGCTTTGGTGCTTCCACCTCCTCTGGTTGCTGGAGGGGTTTTGGCCGTTTCTTCTCTTGTGTCGGCAACTCTGTTCCCGTTTCACTGATGTCTCTCTCCCTCTTCCTATTAGCTTGTTCCTGCTGTGAAAGCAACCCACAGAACAGAAACAAAGACAAGTTCAGGAGAGGAGACTAGAACATCTCTGTGTAGGCACCAGAGTGCAGATGTACTGCCCAGTGGAGCCAGGCCCCAGTGACAGCTCTTGCCTGTGGCAATAACAGCACCGGGAGAAAGCTCTGTGCTCTTGCTGGGATTTTGTTTTTATTTTCTCCTCACATCAGGGACTTCTGAGACAAAAAGCCAAAATGTCATTCTACAGGATATTAGAGGCTGAAATCTGCTGTGGCCCTACTGGCAGATTTGGGGGAACCTGAGTGGAACAAGTGAGGAACTTGGGGAAACAAGCTGAGAGCAGAGAGGTGCAGCAATGGAAAACTGAACACGTGTAGAGATGTGACAGTGTGCACAGCACAGTTAGTAGGGGCCCTCCTGTTACACCCAGGGCAGCACCACTGTCAAAACACTGTCATTCAGGTATTTCAGAGTGACAGGGCTCAGGGTTTCATTCTGTAATAGTCAAGATGGGCAAAGGCTGGAAGGAGGGAGTTCCACGACATACCATGGCTTGCTGACGAATAGACACAACGTTTTGTGCTGCGTTTTTGTGCAACTTCTGTGGCTGGACACGGGCAGCTATGGAGACAAACAAGCATTACTGTAAAAAGCAGGAGTAAGTTAACCAGGAGCTCAGAAAAAGCAAGCAAAGCAGCTTTTAGCAAGTCTCAAGCTAAACTGAGCACGAATGTTACCAAACTACATCATTTATCAGGAAATCCATCATCTATAGGGAACCACCTATGTGTGCATTGGGAGAAGCACATGCTGGCACACACACTGAGGCAGGCAGGAATGGCTGTACCTGGCTGCTGCTGGGCTGCCTTCTTACTGGTTTCATTCTTGGGCATCTTCTGTACTGGTGCCTGACTCATCAACTTCCATCGATTGCTGATCTGCAATGACAAAGTATTACCTGGAACCACTTTCTTTGAAGTTTTATAGCATAAGGGTGTTTATAAACTTGCTTCCACATGCTGGTCTTCATTAAGAGTACAAAAGTTCAAATTGGATTGTAAAAGAGATTAAGATCTGCTGTACCAGGTGAAGTAAAACTGAGTGCTTTAAAAGTCCTGAGCTACAAACAAGCCACAAGAACAAAGACAAGTACTTCAGTAGTAGTTTGCAGCTTTGACAAATAGGCTACCCAGTGGAATCCCTTGTTCTTTGAAGGATAAAAAAGTCACAGAAACATGTCAAGATACACAAGGAGTATCCAAGCAAAACCAAAAAACCCCCTATATTGCTGAGATTCCCAATTAACTACTTATTTCTTTTGTACTACTTGGGAGGAAATTTGAGCATGAGCCTTACTTCATAAATTTTTGATGATGGGTCAAACTTTGCAGATTGTGAGATATGGGCAGAATTCTCCTCTGGAGGTAGGTACTGTAGAGGAAAAAAACAATTCACTTTAAACACAGCACATGACATTTATCTTATTGCTAAAATGCTGCTGGTTCTTAATCAGAGTTCATACCTAATAAGCATTTTACAGAGAAAACACCTTGTGGAAAAAGAAAAGTTGCTGCAGCTATGGCAAGAGAAATACTAAAAACCAAAAAAACCCAAACAAACCATTCCTCAACCACATACCAGAAAAAGTTGTTTTGATATTATTTCCGTGTAATTTTCCACCCCAAATCTCTAACAACATTCTATTGTTCTTCTGATCCATTACAAGAGTAAAATCAGCTCACTAACTTGTGCCATAGAGATGAAAATTTGATGCAAATTTCAAAAACCTCAAGCTCGATTAAAAAAACCAGTGAGAGGTCTGTTTACCATGTAGAAAGACTTGTATCCAAGAGGCATTTAAATGTGTTATGCAAACAAGTCTACACGTGTCTTTACAAGAACGACAACCCCTTGACTCCAGTAAGAGAGCAGCAGCTGCTTCTCTACCAAGCTCCTTCTGATATGCCTGGGAAACCAGCTCACCATCCTCTGTACTGGGTAGTTTATTAGCCCCACACAAATATGTATTGGGAGCTTTTACCATTTTAAATGGATTTTCAAAAGACTCCATTATTAGCCGAGATTTCCGCTGTGCAGTGGTTAAAGTCCTCTTATTTCCTTCATCTTCATCACATTCCTTAAAAAAAGGAATAAAAATATTAACATGAATATTCTTTGTTTTAGCTACTGCAGTTTCACACAAACTGTTTCTCACTCTGAAACCCCACTGAGAGCAGTGACAATGAATTAACTTGCTGGCCCTTCTAACCTGAATATCTTGGTTATACCACACACCTGACAGAAGTCAGTGCCATTGTCATGCATGTCCCACCTTACTAATTCTTGCAACACTTCCACAGTTCTATCAGATTAAGTCTGTTTTCTAATACTTCAATATTGACACTGTCACAAACATGTTGCTTACACTGAATATGCTGACAGTGGCAGTGGCAACAAGACACGCTGGCTCTGGCTGATTATTTTGATTATTCATTGTCTTCTCGCTTTCTGAAAAGAGACAAGCATCTTCCAAAACTGGTGCAGGCTCTGCAAGAAAAGGAGAAAAAGTTTTTATTAGATTCTTGTCTATTTTACTGCTCCTTTGTGTAACGAGATTTCCCTGAAAGTTTTTTCAGGGTTGCTACTTTCTTCCATGTCAAATCCCCATCATTGCATTATTAGCACAGCTTTTAGATTAACTCTGAATTACCCAAGGCAGAGTTGTTCTGAAAATCATCCATAGGAATCCGGGAACTGTCATGTGGTCCAAAGAGGGCATTCTCCAGCTTCTGCAGAGAGTTTCAAATCACAAACACCATTAGTACACAAGGAATCATAACATTATTTTCACATATTGCAGAGAGACTTTGATAAAAGTACAAGTAAAAGGATGAAATTCAGAGATGGAATATTGTTAGTGTAGCTCACCTGCCAGAGCACATTACATCTGGCACCAAAAGGTTATGTGTGCAAACACCCAGTGGCTAATGGAGATGATTTACTTCACACACACAAGGAGAATGAAGGAGTCAGCCTTGCAAACTCATCTGAAACCTCTCTTGTTAAAGCTCAGTCAATATATTCTAACACATATCAAACTGTCCAGCAGCCAGAGTGTTTGCTGATGAAGCCTTAAGTGCTGCTTTACAGTGGGTTTGTAAAATACCAATTTACAACTGGTAATGTTATGAGCCTAGCACAGAAAAATAACATTAAGCTAAAGCAGAAAGACTTGTAAAAGGGATGAGATAAGCAATTTACTTGAAGTTTGCTACACTTGTTTCCAAATTTAAGGCTTGACATTAGGTAAAAATACCATGTAAACAGTACCTCGGGGTTGGGTAGAGGTGCTCTCTTCTTGACAGTCAAAGTAATCTCTGACTAGAATTGGAGAGAAAGGTAAAGTTACTTAAATGCACCTGCCTGGTTTCTTCTAGGCTGGCCTGCTTATCAATGTTATCAACACATTTATCACAAGCTAGCAGGCTAACAACATTTCTTTCTTCTCCTGTAGTGTTGGCACTTGCATATATATTTAAACACCTTGCACAGAAAGGACACATTCTTGCTCACAAATGTTTTTGTTTCACTACAGGAGGAAAACTGTAATAATATCAACATGCTGATGATATATTTCAACTAATGAACCTTTTACATCTGGGGTTGGGGTTTTTTTTGGCTCTCCATAGCTGTAAAAGATTTATGAATCCATTTACACAGCCAACAAATTCCACAAGGTGCAGTTCTTCCTCATGCAGGCAAACGTGATGTGCAGTATAAGACAGACAACTGCACCTTGCTCCAGTAGTGTCTCTGTTCATTTACTGTTTTGGCTCTCTGGAAAACTACACTGTGTGTAAACTAACAAACAGCAGACAGGCAAGAAGATGCAATTTCTTTCTGTATACATTTCTGTTTTACTACAGAACACCACATTCAGTGTTCAAAAAGCAAACTTCAGCATACACAACATCTCAGCTCCAGTCCTTGGCTTAGGGAAAGCCAGTGATGAGTCTCCTGTGTGGCACAAGCTACTCCTACCTTGACAAGAGGCATCTCCCGGGCCTGCTGAATGAGCAGATGCAATTCATTAATCTGCTGGCGAACGAGTGGTGGGACGGGATTACAGCAGGCAATGATGCCCTGGGGTTCTCTAAAGAGAGAGGAGGAAAATTCAGTGTGCTGTATTTATGGCCAATATGGCAGGCATTTGCATTCCAAGGATGTACAACCAGACAGAACCATGGTCCTGACTGTGGCAGAGCAAGACAAGTCAGATTAATCTGTCAAAGTTTATTCTGTGTGATAAAATTCTTCTGTGCCAGGTTTGCGCAGATAAGGAGCAGCCATTAAGTCAGCTCTCCTCTCACTTAGCTCTTCTGTGCTCTGTCTGTTTGCTCTTATCATCATTTCATTCAGTATTCACCTATGAAAGCTGAATCCAACAGTGGACCTGACTTTAAAGAAGCATTTTTATTATTCTCAAGTATGGACGTTGTTTAGTAAGTGCCAAGTGTTTGAGGAAAATGTTTTGTAAATTGTGTGTTTTAAGGGATCTGCCCCTTACCCTCCCCACCCTTTAGGGAAGCACAAAACCCCCCAAAACCTATAGGTGAACTCATCCCTCCCTTGCTCTGTAACAGCATAGGAATCTCAGAAGGAATGTGTGACATAGCAACACAAAGGAATGTGGTCTGTTAGTGAATTAAAATCAGAGAGATGTGTCCCAGAAGAAATTTGGGGTCCTCTAAAGGAGTACTGCTATTCCTCTTCTAAACTGAATGACTATAGAAAAAAGCAGTACTGACAACTGGAAAGAAGGGACCAGCTGTAGAAATAATTACACACCAAGATGCGACTTTCAGGATATTAAAATCAAGTAAGATTTATGAAGTCAAATAATGCTTAAGGGTGAACAAGACTTACTTGGGCAACTCCTCTGCAATCTTCAACAGCATATGATTTGGTAGCACATATCTACAACACAAAGAGGCGGTGTGAATGTAACAGAATGTTAAAAACACTTAAAAATACCTTCAAAGTGCACAACTGCCCCAATTACAAGCTCTGAGAAGACGAAGTCAGTTAAAAAGAAATTAAGTAGGGGTCATCTAGATACCTGTAAGAATTTACTGGTAATGTAACAGGACTTGTGTATAACAGTCTGAGGTAGTACAATGATTTCTACAGATAACAAAGTGCTTCCACCGCAGGGGTGGAAAGGGCACAATCCAAGAGATTGACTGAAGTATTAAATCAGTGTCCCTAACAAAAGACTTCCTACCCTGTGCTCTCATCCTCTTGACGTGCTATCTTGTCTCTCCATGCAAACAGCAACCTAAATGCTGCCAGCTGCTGGGTGTCCAGGTGTTTTTTCTGCCTCCTGTAGAGGTCAAGGTAGGATTCATCTGTGAAGAGGGGTTTGATGTATTTCTGGACAGAAAAAAAAAGAAACACTCATGATCAGTATCAGACTTGTGCTTTCTAGTTTGCCTTCAGACAGAGAATCTCACTTTCAGGGGACTGAATACACTCTGGTACAATGTGTCTTGGAGCTTTTATCCTACACTATGAGTAGGAGCCTATTCCTGAAAAATACGTATCTTATCCATTTTTAGGGGGAAATCACCCTCACCAACTCTAGAAGCACCTTTAGTATATTCAAGCTTCACTACATTACAAAAGGCCCACTTTCATAGACAGTATTTTCCACAGGCACAATATAATTGTCTCAATGTAATTCCAGCGAGGCTTTGAAATTCTAGGAACATCCAGCCAAACTGGAAATGTAACATCTCTCTTGGAAAAGACACACCATGGACTGCACCATGAGGCCAGGGAATACTAGCATTCAGAGAACAGCAGGAAGACATCTGAATCCAAGGATTTTAGCTAGTGAAACAAGTGACTGCACATGACTGAGTCAAGAGTTTAAAATAGCTGTTCTCAGACAGACAAAGAGGAAAAAAACCTGTTTATGTAAGAGACATAGAATAGGCAAAGGACCTTCTGTCCTGAGCCCATACTCTGACCCAAGTAACTCAGCCAGGTGAAGCTTTACCTTCAGGCAGATGTCCCTGCTGCGCTGCCACACAACCTGCAGCTGTGTGGGCTGCTCGTTCCCTCTCTCCCACAGCAACTCCCTCATTTTATCATAGATGTAGAGCAAGTAGTGAGTGTCATCACGGGCATACTGGATCATTTCTTCTGGCAAAGGGCTAGAAAAAGAGCCAGCATCACATTAACACATTTCAGTTGTTTCATCAAACTGTCATCACGGCAAACTGCATGAGACATGCCAAGAACTAACATGGAAATTCTTATGTTTCCTTATTGAAGGATTTGTGGAGCAGTAACATGCTCTGCACTCTCCAATTCATATGCCATCTTGTTGACATGCCAGAGAGCAGGACTGCCCTGTAGCCAAGTCAGATGGCAGAACTGCTTGCTGTGGTATTTGTCATAATCCTTCTCTCTCTGCAGAGCTACAAATGTAAATTTAGGATCTCTGTGGTGTGCAGGGTGCACCTGCATAGCCCAAGCTCACCTCTCCAACAGCATCTGCTCTACCTTGTACAGGTGACAGTGTTTTTGTGGAGGCTCTAGAGAAGCAAATACTGACTTTCTCCATAACATTGCAGTGGTAAAGCACTGTTCTCCTTTCAGGAGATTTTCACTACTTCATCTTTCCCAGGTCTTCCCAAAATAACTTATTTTCTATAAAAACATGGGAAAATATAACACTTAAATACTTGAGGCACAGCCAGGTAAATGCTGTGCTCATTCACTCCCAGACTAACCTATAACTATAGATCTTGCCACTAGAAGTTCTAGCAATGCAAACAAGGAGAAAAGAGCTACCTTGCAGCTCCAGCCCATTTAGGGGGTCAGTTTTTACCGTATCCTCCAGTCAGCCAGCTGGTACTTCTTGTCAGCATCTACATTGCAATACAGCTTTAGCAAGTGGTCCAAAGAATGTCTGCCAAGATTGAGGAGACGAGCAGCTTGGTGGGTATCAAACATGTTCACCAAGTATAGACCAAAGTCTCTTTGCAGCCATTCCACGTCTGAATCAGCACCATGAAGAACCTTGAAAAGCAAAACAAGTTAGGAATGATATGAAGAACATTTCTACTCCAGGCTGGTGGTCCTGTGCTTTCACATTCACGTGTCTAGGAACAGATTTCTTTTCTCTGTCCTTTACTGTTAAATATAGAACTAGTAAATGAATGTATTTGGCAAGTAACTCACTACTTACATCAAGGAAACAGGCTCACGAACAACTTATAGTGAAGGTAGAGCCAAGAGACCAAGACAGAGTACACAGTGTGATTTTAACTATAATAAAGCTTAAACTAAAACAACTGAAAAAAGGAATTCTGGTGAATTTGGCAGCTGACCTTGACAATTGCAGGGTCTGTGAAGGTCTCATTGAGGATGTTCATGTCGCTGCGCAGTTCCAGGGTATCAATAATGAAATCTTCTGTGCGTGTGGAAATCTGCATCAGACATGTCAAGCCCAGGAAGCTCCTGTAGGAATGGTGCTAAAAACAGGGGAGAGAGATGTAAACTAGGATTTATTACAGAAATAATACAGTTTAATTCAACCTTATAGATAATATCTCACAGATCAGGGTCAAGAACTGTCTTTTCATGTCGGCAAGTACAAAAACCAGGAGAAAACCAGAAAACAAGACTAGAATGGCCTCCTAGGTCCTGAAAGTACATGTGTAACTTTTAAACAGAAAAGGCAATTTGATTACCTCTAAGTCCAGGGCAAATTCTTTACAGTTCATAAGCTTCTCATTGAGTTCTACCAGCTCATCCAGCGTGGTGATAAAATGACAGGGTGTTTCCTCCATAGGCCTGTACATCTGGCAGAGCAAATGAGTTAGGCAGGGTGTGTTCTCTGTCAGCTCCCACACTGACCTCCACCCTCAAATCTGAAGTTTGTCAAGTACAGCTGTACATGTACTGCATCTGCAGTTTAAAATTGAAGTGGACACCAACCTGGAGTTCTGCTTTCTTGAGAACTCCATCTGGTGGAGAAAAATGCTCCAGTTCATACTGGTAAGGGTGAGCAAACCTGTGGAAATTAGGAAGACACAGACCAAATTCCAGTCACCTTTATGAGGCTAAAGCACAGAGACTTCACAAGCTACGGCAGTTTCCCTATTCAGTAGAAATGTTTCTTTATTAAGCACAGCTTTAAGGTAACTGCAGAGGTCTAAAGCAAATCACACACAACGTAGCGCAGGCACAAACACATGCAGAGCTGTTACAGGCGATGAGCATCGGCACAATCGGAGCACACAGGTGCACGTTCACCTGTGGGACTTCGAGCACCTTGCTGTCAGGGTAATTTCTTACATGTCTTGCTCATTTTTCTGCGTCCTCTGCTGATGTATGAAGTCTGCCAAAGCAGCTGGCACATCCAAGTCCTCGGGGCGCTCCTTTCGCTGCCGTCCACTTTTTGTGAGGGCTGAACAACCAATATGGAATAACTGGACTGGGTCCCCCACATCACATGTTCTCAGCCTACTACTCTTTGCCCTCCACCCACCACATGATCCTATTAAAATCATAAAGTATCAAAAATCTTCACAATTTAAAGCAGCTTTTGCTGTCAGTACCTCGAACACTACTCAGTTACCAGGTTCTACCTGTTGAGCAAGACACAAAGTGGTTCTGCTCAAAAGCTTGGAAGGAGATTGAAAAATCTTCAGAAAGATGTTTCAATCATTCTCAGTTACTAAAAGTACAACTGCATCAGTGCAGATCGCAGAGGAATCGGCAGCAGAACGATGTGTTACCAACACAGGGTGTTACAGAGCAGTTCTGATAAATCACCCAAAGCAAAGGTAGGTCTCCAAACACACCAAGTGCTCCTCACTCATTTAAAAGAAGTGTCTATAAGGCCAACTAAACTAATCCATACTTCTGATGCAAAAGTGACTCTCCTGTATGTTCAGTGGTGGTAAAGAGCAGGAATATCTGTTTGGGAGATACTGTTTGCTGTAACAAACCCTTACAGTAAACATGTGAGCAAAGTCACAAAGCTCACTACACCTAAATGTTCAACATCTCATGTTATTTGTTTTTATAGTCAATGATTTCTCCTCTAGACTGTGAGGACAGGTTTGTGTTGTATACACTCTACAGGTAACCCAACAAAAATAAATTTCTTACCTTCAGGCAAGGGCTTCAAAGCATTTGGCTTGATAAAAAGTTTAGGGACAAAGGGAGTGTTGGAATTGTCAATCTTTTCCTGAAATTTCAGCTGTGGTCGAGCGATATTCTTGGCATGAAGCAGTCGGAAAGTTTCAGACTGAGTTCTCTTGTGGAATTCTCCTGCCTGTTTGAAAAACCACAGGTAAAACTCACATGATTTAAGTGAGTCAGGTTTTTTTCAGCAAGTCCAGCGCCAAGGAATGAGAGTTCTCTGAATCAGGATCCTGAATTTATAGGAATAAGCACAAGAAAGGCTGTTGTGTTTGTGACAGAGAAATGGCAACTGAAAGCACACAGAATCCAGAATCAAGTTTGAATAAATAGGAAAAGGAAAAACAGAGGGAGGGACTTAAATGTGTGAAAAAACATGAGAGAGCTTTTAACTACTCAACTCCACTGGAGAATCAGTAGTGCCAAGGCTGGTAGAGCAGCTGAGCTAACACAGCAAACTGAGCACAGGGGCCTCACCTTACGGTTCCAGCTGGAAACGATCATCTGTGGGGGCTGTAACCCAGCTGGCAGGACCGGCTGCTGGTTTCTGTTCACTCCTGATGCTTCATCCAATAAAATACTCTAAAATCCAGAAAACCAATGTGAAACACCTGTTAAATTACCACTCTAATCAGACGAGTAAGGAAAGTTATGTAGGTACCTCCATAGCCATTTCCCCCAAATTCTGTGCAACATGAGACAGACAAATGTGGGAGGAGCATGCTGAACATCAAGGGTGAGAAGAGCTTCCTCAGAGAAGCAGCTCTAAAATGTACAGACCTGTTCTCAGGTTGTTTTATGTCACACTGTATTTAGTTTCCTCACAAGTCACGTATTGCAGCCCCTCCCTTTGGCCCACAACCCACCTGCCTCAGCTGCTGGGATCTCTGGCCCAGCACATGGAGGGATTTTTAAAATAAGGGAAAAGACCAGATTGAAGAAACATGAACTGCAAATGTGAAAGCACTACCACTGCAATTTTTGCAATGAAAAAAAGAACATGTGGCAACTGAATAGTTTATAAGAACCACATCCAAAACTAATCTGCTTACCACTCTTTCAAGAATGACGTCGTTGGATTCAACCAGCATATCAAATTTATCTTCCAGCCCTGTCACTTTGCTGGAATCCTTCAGGAGGCTCTGGCAGCCGTGGTACTGCATCATCTGGCTCATGCTTGCAAGACAACAGCAGAGCAGTCAGCAATAGGAAAGCAGGCAACCTAAACACTTGAACATCCAGTTCTCTTGAACGTTCTACACTTCAAAGTTTAAAAATAAATCAAATTATAGATATCATTGTGTCAGTAGTGAATAGAAAAGGCATCTATAAAGTATTAAGTGTTAATTTCTCACCATGTGAGGTTTAAAATGGGCAGCCTAATATGTTTGGTATCAGCTGCTTCTCTCTGCACTGCTCTATGAAAGGGCCCCCTTTAAAATCATCTCTTCAACTACCAACTCCCAGAGAAGCAGCTGAAGAAATAAAACACCCTTTCACCTACGTCAGGTGTGGATCCCCCCAGGAAAGGGGCACTCTCCTGGCTGGGATGGGGGTGCCAGGCCCTTACCAGCGCAGCAGGCGGTCGCCCTGTGTGTCGCAGAACGCGCGGAACCCGGGGAAGCTGCGGTAGAAATCGTACTCGTCGCCGGGCTGGGGCAGCCCGTTTGATGCCTTGGTTGCAGCCACCACGGTGCCAAGGGCGTGCTGTGCAAGAACAACCACGTTATCAGCGCTCTGCCAGGGTTTCATTCCTGTCTGCACAGCACACTCTATGGTAGAAATGCGTTTTTGCCTTGGCTGGTTCGAGCTGCGTTGTTATAGTGTGTGGTATCAGGATTTTCACCAGGAGAAAGTTCATGTGGTCTGTTTAGAGACCTTTAAAAAAAGGGCTAAGAACAAGACTTGTAAGTCAGTCTAGGATTACAGATCTGACTTGAAGCTGTGTCAGGGGAGGTTTGGGTGGGATATCAGGGAAAGGTTCTTCCCCCAGAGGGTGTTTGGGCACTGAACAGGCTCCCCAGGGCAGTGGGCACAGCATCGAGGCTGACAGAGCTCAGGGAGCTTTTGGACAACGTTCTCAGGGACAGAGTGGGATTGTTGGGGTGTCTGTGCAGGGCCAGGAGTTGGACTGCTCATCCTCACGGGTCCCGTCCAATTCAGAATATTCTGACTCTAAATCAGCAGGAACGCAGGTTATCACTTTATTATTTTAACAAAAATATCCCCAAAGCCTGCCATGTTTCCCGTTTGAGGTCGGGTGGCCATTCCCTCTCTGGAAGCAGCATCGTGCACACCCGAAACACACCGGGGCTGACACTGCGATCTCTAACGCCAGGGGCAATTCCCATCACCACAGGCCCTCACCAGGGTCCCGAATCTCGGCATTCCCAGGAATTCCCGGTGGCTGACAGCACCAAGGCCCGAACCAGAGCGGTAACAGGCCCCGACACACCGCTCCGATCCCCGCGCTCGCCGGCCCGGCCCGCACCCTCCCTCCCGGGCCGGGGGGCTCCCCACGGGTGTCCCCCGCCCCCTCGGGGGTCCCCGCGCAGCCCCCGCGGGGCCGAACTACAGCTCCCGGCATGGCCCGAGCGCACGCGCACGCCGGGAGCGGCACTGCCCGCCCCGCTCTCCCCGCCTTTCCCCCCGAGCGCACCTTGACGAAGGCGTCGGGGCTGTCGAAGCCGGGCAGGACCGACATGGCACTGGTTGCCCCGGGGCCCGCGGCGGGCGCGGCGCTGCCCGCCTGCCCCGCCGGGCTCCCCTCACGGACGGCCGCCGCCATGTCGGTGCGAGAAGATCTCGCGAGAGTCGGGCGAGAAGGCGGTGTTGGCGGCGGGAAGGGCGGGGGGAGCAGCCCCCGTGTGGGCGGGGGGCCCTGAGGGGGGACACCTGTGCCTGTCCCTCCATAGGCACCCACAGGAGCACAGATTATTGGGTGGGAAGGACGCACCAGGATCATCACGGTCCAGCTCGTGTCCCTGCACAGACACTCCAGCAATCTCACCCTGTCCCAGTTGTTCAAACCCTCCTGGAGCTCTGGCAGCCTTGGGGCCGTGACCAAACCCTGGGGAGCCTCTTCAGTGCCCAAACACCCTCTGGGGGAAGAACGTTTCCCTGAGATCCCACCTAAACCTCCCCTGACACAAATTTAGGCTATTCCCGGGGGTCCTGTTCCTGCTCACAGAGTGAAGAGCTCAGTTCTTGTCCCTCTTCCCCTCACGAGATTGTTGAAGGCCACAGCGAGGTCTCCCCTCAGTCCCCTCCAGGCTGAACACACCAAGTGGCCTCAGCCACTTCGCCCCGATTGCAACAGGAACCTTAAAAGACAAAAAGAATCTTAATCTGCTTCCCTGTCTCTGCCTAAGAAATACTTAGGAATAAACAGGAACACAGCCAAAGTCTTTACATTTCGGTGTAATTTATTGGCACAAAAATATTCAAATACAACATGGCATCTAAACATGGCTACTCTGTTGTATTTTGTGCATTGTTTTTAATATGTTTAATTCATAAATCATAACTTTATCTCATCCTCACATTTAATAACCATTATTTTCTGTTTCAAGTTATGACCAGTTCTCCCCCCCGTCTGCCTCCTATGCCAAGCCCTAACTTCCCCTAGTTATTTCCCAACACTGCTTTTTACCCCAGACACTGTGGGAAGCTCCCAAGTGGTATTTATTTGTACCCTGCATCCAGTTTGCCACCGATCACTCTGCACAGAGGCACCGACTTCGCTCAGCTCAGGATCTTCAAACCTTGGATGTGCTCTGATACCCTGTTCTAGTTGGAAACACGACTCCTGCACTAATGTGATGAGCAAATAGACAATTTCCAATTTGGGGGCAAGAATCCAATTTGAAAACAAGGTACAGGATGAAACAATGGTAAAATTCTGCTTCTCTTTCCAGTTATCCATCTCACCCCCAAACACAAATGAAAACCTCCTGCACAAGCGCATTGAGCTCATTGCAGCCACATCAACAGGAATGACCAGGGCAATAATTAATCTGCAAGTGACTTAGTTACATTGCAAAGGAAGTCAAAACCCGTATATACTTATTTTCAATGGATCACCAGTTCCCCAAAGACCAAGTGGAACCATAGACATCTGTGGTACAATCAGTCTTCACTGTCCTGGAAACCCAAATCAAGTGTTGTGTTTCGGACAGCTTGTGTTTTTCCAACAGCAGCTATACATTGGCTTACACCAACTTTTAATATACAATAACTCTTTTCATTTACATTTAAAAATATTTGACAAAGGCTGTATTTCAGTCCAACGTTCAGTTTGTGTTTGTAGAAGAGCAAGTTTGGAGTGCAAAACCCTCCAGAATAAAAGGCTGTGGATACTTTGGAATCTTCTGTTACCAGAAAGGACACCTAAAGAAAATAAAGATATTTTAGTAATGCTGACTTGCATATAGTTTCACAAAGGCAACACTGAGGACTGAGATTCCATAGTAACAGCACCATTTTAGCTTAGGAAAGGTTGCCAGGTGATGCCTTCAATGCTTCTTCTCTGCTAATGTTTAAAAATTATAGACATCTATTTTGTTAAGCACAGTTCAAAGTTAGCCAGCCCTCAAAATGACAGAAAAAATAAGTAACACTTTACTTCTTCACTGCAACTGAAACCAGTGACCATTATATTCCTTATTTCTAATACTTAAAATCTTCTAAAATCCCTGTCACTACTTATAACAACTTTCCTACAGGACTGTCCATGGCAACAGGGGCTTGCAAAAATCTATCAGAGCAGATGCAGCATGTGATAATGGTCCTACAAATAACTAACTACACAATTAGACCATCTCAGAAGAGTTTTGCCAGGTTAGCTGAGTGACAAACTCACCATCCAATGTAGCACTGGCACAGGTTCTCATGAGAAGTCGCTTGTTTAATGAGCAATTCCACTTGTGTGGGTACATCCAGAGTTTCATCGTGAGAGAAATCCCGACCTTTGAAATTAAAGGATGAAAAAACACACAAATGGAGTCACAAATCCTGGTTCTAATCCCTTCAAGTACATTATTTGACAGAGAGGGGGGTGGAGTAGTTTCTTATAAACTTTAATACTGTAAAATTTTGCAACTAAGTGCTGCAAACTATAAAGCCAGGACAGTAGAAGTTCAACTCCCACTAACAAGCTGAGACATGGAAAAGATGAAGTCTGTGTAGTTACAAACAGCTCTGTACTTTCCAAATCAGGATCATTTGTATCTAACTGCAAAGCACCAGTACTTGAGTGTTAAGAACAGGACATATAAATATAAAAACATGCTCACCAGTGAGCTTATCTCGAACCCTGTTGATGATCTGAATTGCCTTCTTATTTAGAGCTTCTGGTTTGACCAGACCATCTCCTACTGAAAAACAGAAATAGGAAAGAGAATTAGGACTTCACCTGAACAATAAAAGCATTTGTACTGCTGTTGGATGTACCTTTCCCAAATACCATTTTGAGAGCAAATTAGATACATTTTCTATCACCTTTTTGTTGGAGTTGAGAATGTAGGTAATTATACTCATTTATGTTGACAAGGAACTATTATCTGTCCCATCTCATGTAATTGTATCTGGATCATGATGAAGTTCTCTGATCCAAGAACAATTTCTGCATTAGTACAGAAACAACAATGAAACTTACTGAAGGAATGGATGGATTCAGGCACTGTGGTCCCAGTTTTTTTATGGGCTGTCTCACCCAATTCCACACTGTCCAGCATTTCTATTAAGGAAACAATGAAAACACAAAAGCATAAATGTGAAGCTGAAAGGGCAGCTCAACTATTCTTCTGGAAACATTAATAAAACTGTTAATCTGCTCACTTGAAAAGCACATTTGTGACATCTACCATCTTTTCTACTCACCTACTGACTGACTGGCTGAGTAGGAGTCTGTTCTTGTTCGTGAGCGCTTATTCCCCTTTGTATTTGCTGCAAGAAAACAAGGAGTTGAAAAGCATGAACTGGAGTTTCAGAGCAAATTTGTCAACAAAACCTAGAGATTTGGCTGCTTTTCTCCTTCTCCAGATTTGATGACATTGAAAATAATTCCAATCTCCTGATCACTGCTATAATTTCATATTAAAATCCCTAAAGCTGTGTGCACCCAGAAATAGCACATGAAAACTAGTAATTTAATTAGATTGTCTTCAAACAGACACTGGATTTCTTGTCTGAATACTCCCTTGCTCTGAATGTTTTATCAGAACCACTTACTGTCCATCAGCCTCCAGTTCAATAAGGGATCATACACAAAGGCTTCCAGCACAGCCATGACACTGTCCTTGTGTTCCCGCAGCACTTCCATCACCGTGTGACAGGTGATTCTGTAGTTGCCATCGAGGCCTGTTACCTTTGGGAGACAAAGAGATGAATCCACTACACTGCTTCATTCACTATGCATCCAACCCCAACATTCAGGGAGCAGGAAATAGCTTTGAATTGGAGTTAATTGTATTTTTTCATTAAGAGAGCAAGAGAGACATTAATTACAAACTAATCAGCTCTCTTCTGCCATTATGATCTTAGTGAAACACCATGTGATGACTGTGTCTGGTTGATGCAAACACCTGTCTGAAATTAGGAAACTAAAGAAGGCTTAAGAAATTGGAGGAATTTTAGTCTGATTTTTTCCCAACTAAAAAGTTGCTTTCTGAAGATCATAGGAGGTACTTTAACTTACTGAAAACGTAGCTGAAATATTAACACCTCTGGTTCTTAAGGTGTGGAGAAGTTCAGCAAGAAAAAACAGAGCTAAAACTGTGAAATGGGTGCCATTTTCCCTCGGAATGATCCCCTTATATCAAAGAGGGGGTGCTTACCTCCATGGCATTTGTCAGCATCCTTGTTAACCTAAATGGAATCTTCTCAGGGAACTTTTCTCTTGTCATTGCAACCTAAAAAAACATGATGATGGAGAATTACCAAATTAATAGCTAACTAGTCTTTAAGAGTTAATGGGTATTGGGATTTTTTTTTTTAATCTGGAAGATTTTATTCCAAATAGGAAATAAAGTCACAGCTTTATGTTCCTCAGTTTCCACAAATTTTTGGGAGAAGCTAGATAAGTAACTTGATAGCAAAGGGAAAACTCAGCACATGCCCAGCTGCTACTGTCAAGTAACACAGACTGCGTATCAGCATCTTAAATTGCTCCAAGAAATTTCATGGAAGTGATGCCAGCACTTCTTTTCTTGTTCCAGTGGTCAGCTAATCCCCAGGACACGCCTCTGAGATAAACTGTCTATTATTTTCATCTTGCCTGTAGGTAAAGTCAAGCTCAAAAGAACCAAAGGGCTTGCCCAGGATCAGACTCCGAGGCCAGTTTGTCCTGGCTTATAGATTGATTTCTGTTCTATGAGAAAACCTGAAATGTTATAGAAAATGTAATGTCCAAGTATCAGGATTTACCTCAAAACAGTCCCCGAAGTCGATATGCAGGATCTTTCCACTCAGTCTGTCTAACATCAGATTGGAGGGGTGTCTTTGATGAAGGAGTGGGAGAAAAAACAGGGTGACAGACCATTATAAAAACCCAAAGTAAATCACAGCAGCTCCAGTCTGAAATGATATTTATCTTCATGCACAAGAACAGCCAGTGACAGTTCTCTTATCTGAGATCTTCAATCTCAGGATGAACAGAAAAGCTTCCTGACAGTGCATCTATCACATTATTTTTGTAATTACCTCTCAGGAGTTAGAGATCTTCTCACCTTGGAAGATAAATAACCTTTTGGACCAGAAAAATCAGTACATTTCTTGGATAGGAACATTTATTTTTCAGTTAAGATAAATTGTTTCACTTGTTTTATACTTTTTCAAGTTTTTCAGTATAGAAAAATGCAATGCATTATACTACAGGTGAAATAATGCAAACTGGTTTATGATCAGAAGAGAAGAAAATAATTCCAGACTAGGAAAACCATAGGGCTGTATTCATTCCAATTTTATTTTAATAAAACAAGATTTATAATTTCATTATAAAGCCATTTAAGTTCAGGAATAAGAGATTTTGTTATGAAAACATTTGAAGATTTGGCTGATTTTGCATTACAGACTTTAAATTTAAAATACATTGTCTTCAAAAGTTATAGAATGGATATAGAAAGATTTCCCATTCAGTGAGTGAAAGGAAAGGACAAAAGTAGGACTTGTGGTCCTTGATGTAGTTCTGTGTATTCCTCTCAAAAAGGAAGCCTTATTTGTACTCAAGACACACAAACCCTGCCTCTCATGCCTGCAGTGCTGAAAATAACATGAGCACAACTAAGACCTGAAAGATGGTATCATTACAGCTCAGCAGTAACCACAATGGGAGACGTTATCACAAGAACAGATCCCAGCAATGAACTGATAAACCTTCACAGCTTGTGCTTTTAAATAAAAGAAACCTTCACACTTCACTTACCTGTCCCCAAGGCCCAAAATGTACCCAACCATTGACATCACAGCAAGTGAACGAGTGTAATTTGTTCTTCTGTCAAACCACACCTAAAAGCAGACACAAAACAGAAGGTAGGCAGGCATATTGCAGGTTTAAGAATCTATTTTAATTCATACATTAATGACTTGCATTCTGCACAAAGCAGAACTGGGACATGCTTAAGTTCAGTACAATCCATAAGCTTGAGGGGGTTCAAACACCCTGTGCCTTTGAATTAGATGTCATGTGCTGAACTCACCTCTGAGCTTGGACTTTTCAACCACAGCAGTTTGGCAAGGTCATCCCCAGCTGTGTTATTGACAGCATGTTCAAATACTTCTACCTTCTGCATCAGAGTCAGGTGGTCATAATCTGGAGCCATCTATAATTGAGAAGTGACAGTCAGCAACTTAAAAAGGCCACCTCCAGTAGTCTCTGGTTGTACTATGAGAAACACTGTAATTACAAGTAATTTCATATCAAGTTTATTTTGCAATTATTTGTACATTGACCAGTATGTTCACAGTGAGATGACCACTCAACAGTGAAGAATTCATTTTAAAAGGGATAGCAAATGATTCATCATCCACAAAGTAGGACATAGCCATATTTAATTAAAATTCTGCCAAGATAAATAAAACTCAGAAAGCATTATCCAAATGAGTCTTTTGGGCTGGCACAAGCTTTCCTTTTTGGCAGAGAATTACAAATTTTCTAGCAATGTTCAGTTTCTCCAGTCTGTCTAATTTTGGCCCTGCTGCTTAAACACAACATTTGTAATGCCAGCAGAAGGCACCTTGTGTGAGGCACATCCTAGTCATGCAAAATTCCAAACACATTTCAGTCACCAGATGGCAACAACTTGTGGCCACTGCTAAAACAGGAAAGGAGAAACAAATAAACATATGGCCAACTTTACCTCTTGGGAGTGCTTTATATTTCTTATCTGATATTTTTGTATTTATTAATGATACCAACAACAATCAGAAAAGAGGCAGAGGAAGAAGCTGTGCACCATTTTCACTCATTCAGACACTGGAATACTAAAAGAATGTAGCAAGAACTGTGCCAGCCTTGCCCCTCACCCTCAGCATGATGCGATGCTCGATGTTGAGCAGGATCTTTTTCTTCTCTCGGTAGTCTCGGATGAGTGCATGCAGAGTGTCACAGTGGGGCACCCAGCCAATCAAGCCTGAATTTGTAGACAGTGGGATAACAGCATATCTCTGGATGCTATGGGGAAAAATGGACAATCAGAGCTCAAATCATTGTATTTTGTCAATTACTATATTTTGAGATGCTCAAAACAACTACTACTAAACCCAATTCTGATCAGATCGTCTCTTCTTTAGTTGCTCTATTTGTCTTTTTTTCAAACAGACCTCAAACATCCATTTGCCAGACTCCTCCAGGTGATCTACAGACATGCTCAAAGCCTGCTTGGATTTCACTGAAGGGCTGCTTCTAGAAGGCACATGTTATGTCACTCACAGTGATCTATTATTTGCAGATGATATTTGATACGTTCATGCTTGAAAGACACTGTGCAGAGCTGCACTCAGTGAGTACTCACCAAGCTATTTAGTGATAATAATAAACTATCCTCAACAAAACCCCATTCTCAGGCTCCTAAGGCAGTGCTTAAGGTGTCTTGAAATAGGGGTTGCCTCAAAGACCCTAACAATTTACAATTACTATTACTTCAATTAAATAGAACAATCCCCTCATAGAATAATAGAATTTCTCCATGTTTGAATTTTATGAACACTGCAGTTTTTTTGTTTTTTAATTAACTTAGTTCTTCACAAACCAGCTGCTTGTGCCAAGGGTTACTTGAGAACTGCATCCATGTAGGGTGTCACTTGTGCACACTTCCAGTGATTACCCACAGCAATATACCTGAGGTTTTTACGAAGAGAAGTTGGGTCATTTGCTAGCAGGGTGTTGACCAACCCAAAAAGCTGCATCACTCTTTCATCTTGGCGAAGGTCTTCATGACCTTTCAGAAGGAACACAAACTCATGCCCATTGCTGCCTGCAAAAGAATTAATAAAGAGAAGTTTACTCTTGTTGAACAAACAGACAAGAGTAAATACACTCAGGAATTCAAAAGCGTGGCACAGTCAGACCAACCAGCCTTCTAAGAAAAACCTCACCTGAAAGGAGAGGTTTGAGAGGTTTTATGAGGTCAAACTGCATATTTACCTAAGAGCAGCAGCTGTTTAAATATTGGAATAGCCAAGTGAAAAGTGCTCCCTCTTACCCATTAATGTCAACTTCCTGGGCCGCTGCTTGGAGGTGATGACCTGCAGTGAGGGTGCGATGGACTGAATCCGTATGATGGGCTGGTTGGGATCGTACGTTCCTGGCACTGCCAGTTCCAGGTCCCGGCACATCAACAGTTTTGGTGACACATACTGTAGTTCCAAAGAAGTGAGCTACCAAAACCAAAAGGAAAGCAACCCCTTAGATTGGTATTGACAACTTTCACTGTAAGACCTGCAACAGAACTGCAACTCCCCTCACCTGAGGCAGCTGCTTTGAGATACGTCGGAACACGTGGTAATAGAGATCCCAGGCCTGAGTCAGGTCTTTGACATTCCCTGACTTCATGTACTTCCTGCACCACTCCTGAGCTTCCATGAGATCTCTGCCATAGGCCTGGGGAGGAAGTAAAAAACACAAGAAAAACATTTCAACAGACTGTAGTGGAACAGGTGGAGACCACTTAACACCTACAGAGAGCATCACAGGTGCCTGTTATGGTCTTGGCCATTTGTTGATACCTGATTGAAGGACGTCTCCTTTAAAGTCTGAGGCCCACGCTCCATCATTGCATGAAGTGGTTCCAGCACCTCAAACATTCCCTTCACATTTCTTTCTCCAAAATACAAACGAGATGCTTCTTCCAGCCCTTCGTGCCACATCTCGTGCCAGAGGATGGCCACACGGATTAGCTCTTCACTCACCTGTTTCAGGACAGGAAAAAAGATTAAACACCTAAAGAAAAACCCTGTAACTGTATCCTGACTTAGAAATGCAAAACATTTTCTTCTCTAATGTTATGAAATAATAGCTGCTGGCAGCCAGAGGGAGCCACAGGAACTATCACAGTGATGTTACATTTTTTTCTGCAAGAATCTAACCAGGCTTTTTTTACCTTATTTGTTGCCTTTGAAATTTTCTCTGTGCTTGTGTAGCCTGGCCTGAAAGCATTGCTTTTAATTTATTCATAAAAATATTTATCAAATGAATTAAATTATTTTTTCACGCTATGCTTGCTAAGCTTTGTTTCCACTTTTCATTAAGCAGAACAATGGAACAATTATTTTTCACTTATTCCTTCTCTAAATTTATTCATAACGAAACAAAAACTCTGTGTGTGAATTATTTTTAAATCAAAGCATTCTCTTAAAATTACACTAATACTGTACCTTCTACCAGTTGCAAATACCCCAAATTAATTGTACTTAATAATGAATAATCATTTTTTTGTTATTATATCTGTTGTACTTCTAGTCCTGAAACAGAACACACTTCATGGCACCCTGAGTACTCACCATCATTGCCTGCTGTACCAGGGTGTTGCTGTGCTCACACATGTTTTTCAGGATCTTATTGGCAGCATTGTGCCGAGCAGTGGTTGTAGATTTAGAGGCCACAGTCAAAGGATAGATCAAAGCCTGCAAAGGACAGCAACCAATAATACTTTAGAACCACAAGAAGAGCTACATAAATTGAAATATTACCAAAGCATCAGTTTATGGAAAATCCTGCTGCCCTAAGGCAGTGCTTACCTGGGGATGGTACCGACCGATGTCTGTGAGGAGCTGGTGGATGAGACGTCCTACCAAGGGCCGAGGGGTGTCAATTCTGGCAATGAGCTGAGGGATAACCTGTGGTAAGGATAAGTGAAATAAACATCTCAGTCATCTCATGTGCTCAGTGCACAAGCCGTTCTGCCCTCAGCTAGAGGCTTCACAGCCTCTAAAGGGGACAGAGAAGCTCATCACTCATTTTTGAGATGGTCAGAGGATAACAAGGCTTCAAATAGTGTCAGAAATGTGCAACTGCTCAGTGAGATCACAAGTGTTCTGTGCAAAAACTGTTATAAGATCCTCTATGGAAAGAGTAAGATGTGTCTTGAAGTATAATGCTTAAATAAAAAATATTTTTTAATTTAAATACAAGAGTCATTCTACAAGCCAATCCCGAGCAGCTCAGTGGTGTTTTATACTTGATCACCACTGAATGCTTATCATCTTTAATTTAAAAATGTTCATTCTTTCTCCTTCATATGAACTAATTTGCATATAACTACAAAAATGTATGCAAGAATTTTTTCATGTCTTGTTCAAGATTCTTGTTAAATCAGTTACAAACTGTACTGCACACTGCTCTCAGCACCTACCTACATTGTTTGAGGATTGTTTAGCAAAGGATGCTCATGGATATCATGCAGTCAGTCCTCAAGCTCTCCCCAGAACTGGGATTTGTCTTAGCCCTTTGTGTTCCTTACCTGCAGCCAAGTGTCAATTTGGATTGCCTTGACTCCTTCTACCAAAGCCTCATTCACATCAGGCCAGTGACCATAGTCAAACCACAGAGTAAGGACTCTGAAAAAGATAAATACTTCTGTTCATAATGAAACAGAAAACCCCTAAAACATTCCAGTCAAATGCCTTCAGATTCATTTAGCAGCGGCTTTTCTTCCCAGTACCCACAGACAGCAGGGATAATCCATCTCATTAAAATTAGCTTGGACTGAAGCAGTCACTTCATTAGACCATAACAAAAAAGAGCAGAAACATGTACTACCTAATATTAAGCCATGTGCCCTGATCAGCTGGATTTAATTTACTATGTGTGTGCTTCATTATGTACCTTAGAGTGTCTTGCAGGTTGTTTCCTCGAGACAGAGAGATGGATCGGAAGAAACCCTGGACAGCAGGGACTGTGTACATCAAGAGGGTCTTGGATAAATCCTTTTGGAAAGAAAATTGCTGCATTAGTTCTATGCAAGCATATCAGCCCACATGAATCCTAAACTCACGAAGGGGAAAAGAGGAAGAAATATCTGGAAACACAGATCTAATCCACATTGTAGCTGACTTCTGCTCATGCTCCTCACAGGACACGTTGCTCCTGGAACTGACCACATAGAGGTCTTTCAGCCTGGCAGGAATCATGCAGTGAAGTGTTTTTACAGTTCAGTTTGTTGGCAAAACTATGGACAGCAAACCAGCCTAAAAACTACAATCCTATTGTAACTAGTGAGTAAAAGAGACTCCTCACAGTCTTTCACGGAGGGGTTAAGCAGCAGAACTTGTTAATGCACTGTTATCACCTGTCACATCCACCTGCTGCTGCTTTAGGTCACAGCTGATGATCATTTGCATTAATTAGAAGCACTAAGTACCAATCTCTCAGCACAGACAGGGTACCTCGGTGACTTTTTTCTGCACTGGAGATGGGATGGGGCTGTTCTCTGTGCTCTCTGCATCGCTCTCACTGTTGCTGCCCTCGGTGTTGGCACTGGTGACACTGGCTCCGCTGGCGTGACGGAGCTTCTTCTTCTCATCTCTGGCCTGGTTCTGATGTTTGTAGTGAAGCACTGCTTCAAAGTTCATCACTGCCCAGGCATGCCAGGCCTGCCAACAGGAGAGAACAAAAGTCAGAAGGGAACATGAATCTTTTCTGCAATCTGCACTTTGTTAAAGATAATCCAACCTTTCATGTCCACAGACAATTGCAGTAGGACCCTGCAGAAAACACAGTTCTTTGCTTTCTCTAATTGCATGTAATTTTAATTGTCTTATTATCTTAAATAACATCATGGTAAGTTCTTGACCAGGAGCTCCCTGTCGAATATTATGGCAAAGACGTTCTGTAGCAAAAATTAAATCATGTTTTTATACACCTTCATTTTTCAAAGGCCAAAATGAAGATTAATAACTTAGGACTCATGAAGGTGTAATGGGAAGAAATAGAGGAGATGGCTGCCCCAGAGAAGATCTGGCATCAAATATTAATTGAAATTTCACAATCCTGAAATCAAGGGCGCTTTAGAGAATTAACAAGGATACTTTCCTTGTTCAAGTATACTGAGTGAGAACAAGTTAATTTTTTCCATCTGTATTTTCTTTCTCCTTCACTGTTACCTGTCAGGGAAGAAAAGTCCCAAAAGCAAGAACAGAAATTGAATTGTGGCCTAGTTTTGCCAGACAGATAAAATTTAAACAAGAATCTCATTGTTGCCTTGGGTCATTTTGACTCGTTTCTTTTTTAATCCTATTGGCAGTAACAGGGCAGAGAGTTAGAGGAGATCTTCCTATGTACATCTTCCTTTCCTGTAGTATGGGATGGGATCAGATTTAGTGATCTCTCTGCTGTGGAAGCCTTCCCTCACTGACCTTGTACCAGTTGCGATCGTGCTCCGTCGCAGCGCTGTAGTACTGCAAGACTTTGGGGATGGTGCTCTCATTGATGCCTTGCAGGTTCAGCTGCCACTCACCCAGCTTCAGGAAACACCTGGTTAAGCAAGGGGATTATTGACTCAAAACCCAGGATGAAAACAAAGCCTCTGGATTCTTATCTGGAGCCTGAAAGACATTCCAGGTGGTGAACCCACTCGGGAAGCCTGTCCTGCCACCTGGGAGTGTATGTGTTAATATGAGAGGTTCAAAACCTCCATCCTGCTTCCAGTGTGGAACTAACTATTTAGAGGTTTAATTTAGGGGGAAAAGTGAGGGTCAAACTTTGGTCCTCATTTATATGAGTTATTAAATAAACATAAGAAGTAGGTAACAGCAACATCAATACTGATAAAACACACACAGCACATGTGAATCAGCACACGAATGAGCCTTCCTGGGAGAATGCTGACAGACAGGCAGTGGAAACACAGAAGAACTGTTCTTCCCCCCCAGCCAGAACCCCATTAAGTCATTCCCTCCCAGAGGAAAGGAAAAACAACATATTTTTACTGCAGCAGGGTGGGGTTGTGAAGGTTTGTGCAAAACTTAATATTTTGCTCCCTCAGCAGGCTTTAAATGCCACAGTTCCACAGCTCTCCTTTCTGTATTTTGAATTTTCCAGAAAGCATTGTTCAAGACAAATACTGTGTGCAATTTATTACTAATTTGTCTTCCAATGTCAATGAAAAAAGCAAGACAAGCAAGACTTGGTGTTACCAAGTTCCCACCCTCATAAAAGCAAACCAAGTGCCTGTCTTCCTTTCAAAATAAGCAAACCTTCAATAGAAAGCACGATGAAATTTTTTCTTTAAATTGAAAAAAACCAGATCTGGCACCTCCAGATCCACAGAGGAAAATGGAGATTAAGATGTGCTTTTAATGCAGTAATATTTTAAGAGACCATCACATGCTGGACACCTACTGCCCAAAGCACTTCTGTTGTGCTTGGCCGTGTATGCCCTTAATACAGATGTGCCAGGCGTGTGGGAAGTGTTTCTTTCCTAGTGACTGGATCTCCTGAAAACCAAAGAATCAGCCATGCTGAGAGCTCTGCCTTCTGCCAGCGAGCCACAGTCCTGGAAAAGTACAACCAGCTACCAGCAACAAACACAAGCTTGTTTAGGCTGATGTGTCAGAATAACATTTACTGAACTTTATATGATAGATAAGAATGTATTACCAAATGAGGTAAATGAGAAATCTGCTGTTCTTTTAATCAGGATGTGAGCCTGGTCTAAAAAGTGCCATTTCTAGGGCCCCTGTCCCTCAGGGAAGCCATGAGCTGCAGGAAGGAGCTAAAGGGTGTCCCAGGCCCTGGTACTGACCGTGCCATGAGCTTGTGGAGCTCCTGCTTGTGCTGCTGGTCCTCGGTGGCAATGGCGTGCTGGGCCTGCTGCTGCATGGTCTGCACAAAGTGCTGCATGTGCTGGAATGCATCAATCTGCAAAGGGAGGAGGGTTCCAGTCAGGGCCACAGGGCTTAAAGACAGCTTCACAAGGGAGGAGGATAATGTGGAAGTAGATTTTCATTGAAATAAAAGTATATGGTTTTGTTTTCTTTCGAAGCTCTTCAGCTGTTTAGATCCCTCTAAAGTCAGTTTGTGCTTTAAATATGTAGCACCAAATAAATGAAGAAGTTAAAGATTCTTGATGTCTCTGAAATTGCTACACTAAGGAAGAAATTCCTGCACCCTTCTGGTGCCAGGCCCAGCTGCACTGTCATACAAAGGTATGACTGACCACAACACAACCTAACACTGTGCTCTGGTGTGCAAGAAGCCAACCCTGGCAAAACAGCAAGGTCACCTGAACAGGGAGAAAACTCCAACAGTAGAGAAAGTCCTAATCCTGCCAACACAAAGTGAGATTCTGGTACTGATACAGAGGTTTCTCATTTTCAGCTGAGCACAGCAAAGACAGTCTGGCAACTCCAACAATCAAATGTGAATAGTTTACAAACTATATCTGAGCAGGACAATATTGTAACAGACAGGATCACAGATCCAGAGAAGCCTGGAAGAGAAGCCATATGATATGGCCTAAAAAAGATGATTTGAGAAAAATAATGCCTGAAGGAAAACTTGCAGCTTTCTGATCTTCCCTCAGCTTTGGCCAGGCTTAAAGTACACACCATGGGACATTAACTGAGTTGTTTCAACAAATTAAAGCCTAGATCTCTCCTAAGGTTATTTAAGAAGTAAAAATGTGCATTGTTCCTTCTCCAGAAGATTACATAAGGCAGTAGTACTAAAGAACTTGCCACTACCAAATTCTGAATTAAAAATCTTTATAACATTCCTTGGAAAGAATTCTCGGGTAAGTAAACCCAAAATTAAAGGTTTAAGAAGAAAGCATGCACGCTTCACTGGAGAGAATTAGAGTAAAGCTCCTGCAATCTGCAAGGTCATTTCAGGTCAGAAACTGCAGAATGTGCTGTTAGAAGCCCAATTTACTTCTGTTCATCTTCAGGAATGAGCCACGTTGGAGCAAGGCAAGAATCACCTGAGCTGAAATGCCTCATCTACCCCACTCAAATGTCAGTGTGCACAAGTCAGTGGTGAGGAAAAAGGGTATTAGCCTAGGGTGAAATAAAAGAAGGTATCACACTGTTAACATTAACTGGGGGCATTCCACAGCTGGTAATGCAGATAGCAGGGGATGGGGGGAAATAACAGTCTTATAAATAGTTATGGTAGATATTCATTAAAAATAGACAGAAAAATATTGCCTGTTAAAGTGCCCCTCTCATATCTAGACACACCTAATCTGCCCTTCAGTTTCCATTAATATTGAAAACTGATCACCATAAACTGACAGGCAGAGCACTTAAGACTGAAAGCAGTAAGTTTTCTGTAACAACTGAATTCCTAAGTTTGTATGCAGCCTTTTTATGGGATATGGCTTTAGAATGCAGCTGCTGGCAAAGGTCCTCTTCAGAAGAAACACAATAGGGTTTATTTATCCATATTTAATCTATTTTTTAAGAAAAGATTGTTGTGCAGCTCTGCAAGTGCTGTGTGGCTGGTTTCCATCTAGATGCCAGGGTTTTTTTCCTGCTGGATTTGGCAAGTGCTAAAACAGCAGTCGGGAAATGTTTTAGGTCAACAAAGGAACCTTGAACTGCTCAGCTCTAAAAATTGGCCATTTCCTACCATACCAGCCTTCCTCAGCAGCTGATTACTCAGGATACTAAATCAAGTGAACACACAAAGTTATTATATAAAACTACACACAGCACTAGGTGTAACTATGTATTATTTATCCTTTCTTTGGTATTATTCCCCCACCCCATCTTCACAAACTCCATATATTCTTGCATCAGTTAATTTTAGACACATTCTCTTCTCCCATCCCCTAAGTCTCTGTGCCTTCTCTCATGCTGTTTTCTACCACTGTACTGGTTTCCTGCATCTTGTCCATCTATTTCTTTACCACTGTTCAAACACAGCAAAGCCCAATTTCACTCACAGAAGGAGGCAGAGAAGACCCACACACTTCTGGGGTCATTTACTGAATAAAGTAAGAGACCATTACACTGTTTTACAGGGCCTCATCAGCAGCTCCTTCTGCTTCTTAAATTCAAATAAAGAATAGTTAGGTCATGGCAATGTTCCCATAGCAATGGCTCTGCTCCAGTGCTGGCAATCCCAAAGGCAAGAAAAATAAAAAAGATGTGGCAGAATATGAGGATAAATGAAGGCTTTAATGTATATTAAAAAAAAAGATAACTTATCCAGTCTGGAGCTTATTGGATTTGATTATGTAAATTCTCCCTGTGTTGCAATGTTAAAAACATTCACCACAGGCTCTCTGAAGCCAAATTGTTCCCATGACAAAATCCTATGTACTTTTCAGCTGCCTTTCAGTTAGAAGTTTTCAATAATGTCCTTAATAAAAGTCAGCTCTGCTCAGCAACTAAGTACAAACTGTTCAGGATACTTTCCTAAAACTGGTAATAAAACCTCTTACATCTCTCTTTCAGCATGTAACCCTGACCACAGGTACAGTGTGGAGACCTGGCAATCAGAAAAGGGGATGAAAAGTCAAGTCCCATGAACAGAAGAGCTACTATTGACCACTAATCTTGGCTGCATCCCTTGGGTACCATGTAGTGGTTTAACAAAAATAATCTTTCTGTGTATGAAATAGAATTAAGGCCTTTCTTCGCCATTACAGAGTTTTAATGGAAAAAAAAAAGTTTATCATCTGAGTAACAATAAGGGAAGGGATTAGTTACTCTCTTCTTGCTGAGCAAAAATAAAACCTTCAGCCTTGCCTTTGTTCTGTGGGGACCACAAAGAGCTGTAGAAAACCTGAGCAATGAGCAGAGAGCACTGTGTTCTCCTGTACCTTACGGGCGCTCTTCCACATGTGCTTCATGTAAGCATAAGTCACTTGGGGATGAACTGTTGGCAGGGGGTGATCCAGCTGTCGGGATGGATCTACTCCCAAGAGCAGGACAAGGGTCTTATGGGCCAAAGCCTGGAGAAAGTTGCAGAGAGAAAAAGCAGGTTAAAACAAGCTTGTTCTTGCCTCCATCTCACATTGCTGAAAAATGCATCTGACCTTCCAGATAAAACACAGATACAGCAGCCTTAGTACCATTTCCTGCACTCATGATAAACCACATGATAAAACATATGTCTTCATTTGGATCAGATTCTCATTTCAGAAGCCAGGAGAGAGTGTGAAGTCTCCGTTTCAAGTGTTTTTGGTGATAAATCTTGTGGTGGATGTTAAAATAGGACTGAAATGTTCAACAATAACATCATATACTAGATGTGACTCTCTGCTTTAGCAGAGAGAGACATTATTAATAATTACCAGTGCTGCATAAGAACTGGTTATAGCATGCAATAAAAAGTTGGCTCTGGGGCTCTCAGGTATAATACCAATCCCACAAAAATAACCTTGGCTACAAGCATGAACTCTTTATGCTGGTTACAGCTTTAGCATTTTAACAATTCCTGACTAGTTTCTCCCTCAAAGGAGAGCCCATCTGACTTGGTCAGTGAAAGCATTTGGAGATGCTCAAAGTTGAAGAAGAATGGCAAAGCCAATGGCCTAAAAAGGAGAACAGAGCCTGACAATGCTCACCAGCCTCCCACTCTTGCCACACAGGCTGGCATACTTGAGCCAAGTCCTCATGTCCTCATGAGGATTCACAACAAGAGATCTGACCATCAATATCCTCTGCCAGTCTTCCACAATTCGCTGACAGCCCTGAGGGAAAAGGGAGAACTTGTTAGGGTTTGATCTCCAGTAGGTCTGAATTCAGAATCTGAAGGGACTTTTACCAAAATGGAGACTTCTCTACCCATAGTTCACAGCAGGCTGACACTAGGAACTATTGGCTATTTCTTTAACACTGCAATGTGTAGAGAAGGTTCAGTTCTGGACTCTTACCTTCTACACCAGCTCAGTATTTGCAGTCTAACAATATCCTCTAATGGAAAAAGGAGAAAAGCTCCTAAAGCAGAAATGCATGCAAAAATCAGGAAAGCTCTTTGAACAATTCCAAAGTGAGGCAAGAATTTTATAACCCTTCTCAACCCAGTTTTAAATCCTATTTTTGGTTTATATGGTGACAAATCTCAATATGGAGATGGTAGAAAACCAAACGGTTGCAAAGGTATTTTTGTTATTGCCCTTTTCCTTCTCCTTGCATGTGTTGCTTTTGGAGGCTGGCACCACTGAACAGATATTCTGCCAGAGACTGCAGCTCCAACTGCTGTGCTGCTTGTGCAAGCATTGTCTGGTTCTTGTCTGTCTGCTGGGAGAGGCACAACAACACTGTCAGAGCAGATTTCAAACATCCAAGGATGCTACAGATAAAGAGAACTGTGGAAGGGACTGTAATAACCATGGTGCTTGTTACAGTGGCCAAATACAGGGTACCAGTGATCTGCTAAGTTTGTATTCATTCAGAGACTACTTAGTTTTGAGGTAAACAAAAGATTTTCCAATGGCAGCATTGGAATCCTTGGCCCTTTTTCTTTGCCCCCAAATTGAGGACTGGGAAGTTGGGCAAGGCTTGCTCCCTAATACCTAAATAAACCTCATCCAAGAGGCATTTAAAAATTATTAAAAAGCAGCTATAAAATGTGCTAGAACTGCATGTACTGCTTTCAGGACTATAAAAAGCTGTATTCAGACATTACACTTCCTGTCACTCTCAGTTTCTCCACCCCACTGGAATGGTCCTGAGCTTTTCCAGACAGGAATGCAGATGGGAGACTAGAAGCTTTGTCACAGTTTCCCAAACAGCTAGAAAGTATGCAGCAGCAACAGCCTTTCATAGGGTGACAGATCACAGCAGTCCCAGTGAAGAACTCTGCACAGGGAGAAATTCTTCCTCTAGGCAGCATTTTACCCTAATTATGCCTTTTCCCTTCTTCTCATGCAGGAAAAAACTCTTTTAACAGAATTCCTGTATGTACACTTCATCTGAGGATATTCACTTTCACTGCAAAGAAGCTTCTTGTAAGGAAATAGTCTCAAAATATTTGGCTGATTCAAATCTTCAGAAGTGCTTTAGATTTTTGCTGTTTAGAGTTAGAAAGGTGCAAACTTCTCTTTAAACACAGGAAAACCAGCACTGCTAAAGGTCTCTTCTGAAAGGTCAAGGCTAATCATAGAATCCTTTAGATTGGAAAAGACCTTTAAGATCACTGAGTCCAATCATAAACCTAACACTGACAATTCCATCACTAAGCCATGTGAGCCACCAATCAAATAGAAATGTTCCTGTAAGAGATCCAAAAGGAGCATGACAATTTTTTATTTTACAAGTATGGGAATTTTCTGTCCAGTTTTCCAGCATTTGGAGAGAATTCACTTCTTAAAATGCAGCCAGCCAGGTAAAAAGTTCAGACTAGCCTGATCCAAACCAGTATTTCCAGATGTAATCCAACAGTGAGATAAGCAGCCTTGGGGATGTTACTGGTGTCTGTCTTCCACACATCTATTTCAAGGCTTAAATTACCCTTTAAAGTGTCATATCAGCAGAGATCTCAAGAACATTAACCAAAAAAAGCCCCCAAGTGACCAGGACAAACACAAAGGAGACAGAGCACACAGCCATGTGAGCATGTGTTGGGATAAAAGGAGACATGGAAAGATCTGCTGAGCCACCACACTGACTCAAAAGGCAGCTGTTGACACCAGCACATCAGCATCCCCATCCCTGATCTTTACACAGATGTACCTGCAGCCTTTCCCACCAGATCTGGCGGATGATCTCACGGCGCTCTGGTACAAGTTTGTACTGGATAACCTCTTCCAGCTCTGACAGCATCTGGCAGGATACCATAGCCTGGAGGAAACAATCACATTCCATCCCAATCACTAAAGAACAGATCTATAATTAAGGAACAGCATTTTGGCATCAAGATCCTAAATGCATACATTGCCCAACAGGTAAAGGACAAACTACTATGTACTTGTGTCTAGTATTCAAACTTCCTAAATGTCAGTTCTTATTTCTTTGGAGGGGGTGGAGCTCACTTCACTGTTTAGTTTGTCCCAAAGCTGCTGCTTTGCAAAGTTATGTTTCTTACTTGACAAAAGCCATTTAGCTTGTGGGCATACATAGCTCTCATGTTTGATACAAGCACTATGCAGAAGTTTTATGCAACTTCTAGACAGTCTGAGGCAGCAATGAGGGGAATGAGGGCTGAGTTACACTTACCCCGTAGGCTCGACTGTAGCTCTCTCCTGCCATGGCAGTCAGCTCAGCATCCAGCAGGTCTCTGGCTTTGTCAATGCACTGAAACAGAAAATGATAATGGGGTAAAGGTGGTTTATCAAGTGCCAACTATTGAAACTGGTCTTCATGTGTTCCATGTCATGGGCAAAGCTGGCCTTGTTCCCACTCTCCAAGGAGAGCCAGGAAAGGGTCTTATCAATAGAACAAACTGACAGGAAAACAGTGTCCAGGGCAGGTAAAGGGGAAGTCAAGGGGACTTCTTTCATCACCTGCACAGTTTGAAGTTTTCCTTCTTACCAAATCACAGTTTACTTCTAATTCTATTGTCACTGTAGTAATCATCATTAACAACATTTGTAGAGAAAAAGTTCACATTTTAGTACAAGACAGTTGGTTACAAAAAAGCCTCAAGAAATGTCTCTTGACAATATACAATGACAGAAAATAGCTTTCACTGTTTTATGTAACCCAACAGGATTTTATGAATTTTACAGGACAGCAAATTCCATTTCTTATCCTCCAACTAAGACAGGCTCCTCAAGCATGAAATAAATCCTGCTCTGGTTCTAGTCATTATATAATCTCTCACCTATAGCTTTTCTTGTTCAAAATGTTAAAGGTTAATCACAAGCTCTACCCTTTTGAATGCCTGGTTAATTTTAGTGTGCACATCACTCAAAAATCTATGGGTTTTGACAGCACAGACTGAATTATTCCTTTATCTAAGTTGGCAAGCCAGCACAGAATCCTGAGAAATGGGACTTGAGCTTCCTTGGAAAGTAAATAACATGCTTCACATCTAGAGAGAGGAAAATGTCACTCTGCAAATCTCCTGTGACAGACAAGCATTACCACTACAGCTGTTTAACAGATTCATTCCTTGCCTTGATATCTCAATCTAAGATTTGAGATTTATCAATGCTACCAGAAAATTTGAAGTTATTTGATATGAGCACTTCACTGAGAAAGCTGCAAGATATAGAAGAGCACAGAACATCCATGAAGAATCTTACAGGTGTCTCAGGCATTCATGGCATTTCACAACCAGTGCCTTGCAGAATGGAACCTCTGCTGAGATAATCCTTGTGCCCTGTTATGCCTGTTTTCTAGATAAGAAGTAAAAAAAGCCAAAAAATGACTAAGCCATTTCTATACTCTACAGCACTGGACCACTACTCTCTGTACATCCATTTCACTGTTGGCAAGATCAATCACTAAGGTCTAATACATTCATGGAAAAAGGTAACTGGGCAATTCACAGGTTATAACCAACTGTTTAAAACCAACATATCTTTCCATTCAGCTACACAGCCTAGTTCATCCCAACAAGAAGGATAATTACTTGCTGAGCCAGTGAGAAAAGGTCCTGATGAAGTGCTAGTACAGCCCTGTAGAAAGCCCCATCGTGGGTGTCCCTGGGGATCATGCAGGTGTATTCTTCCATGCTGTCCCACTGACCTGCAGAGACACAGAGATGCTCAGTGATACAACAGCCTTCTCTGCAAGGTAAGAGAGAACAGAACTGTTCTACAGTGCTTAGACATCAGCAACCAGGCCTGAGTGCTGTGTGGCACCTCAGCATTTCAGTCAGCTCTCCAACAGCCTGTCTTTGCAGGGACTCTCTGTTACAAACCTAAGCTATACATAAAAATACACAGGCCTACAGACAAGCAAAACATAGGCATTTTTCTTCTAGGCAAATTGCTATCCTTGTGGAAAAGGTTCTGTCATTCCTTGTGATGAAAAAGTTGAAATTCTGACACCTCCAAAAGACTTGAATGAATTAGTGCCCTACAAAGCAAAAGATGAATTTTTCTCAGGGAAGGCTGGCAGACAACAAGTGATTTATAAGCTTCTCTAGGAAATATCTGGTTATCAGCACAATGAACATTTGGACCATTATGGATTTATTCCACTTAAGATTGTCTACTCAGCAGACATGACTTACCCAAATGCTCAATACATATTGTTCTTGCTTGTAAATAGGAGTCTGCCACAAATCTGAAAAAGTCTATTAATCTCCTTTCACGCCTGAGCTCTGTCCAGTGTAAAGCCAAGCAAAAGGGAGCATTTAAGCAACTGATCATCTGCTCAGACCAGTAAGGCTTTGTTACTGGAGACCACAGTGGGAGACCTTGTGTAAATGGAGGTTTTGCAAAGGGCTTCAGTATGGAATGGCACTTACTTTGTTTCTCAATGTAAATAATTTGGTTCTTCGATATTGCTGTTTCTTATATTCTATAGTTCTGCAGTCAGTTAAAACTACCTGTGCCTCTGCATTGTGGGCTGTCACACCCCTCCACAGGAGGATACCTTACCTAGACCCCAGGCAGCAGCTGCAGCCATCCTGGCCATCTTAGCTTGAGTTTCATCATTCACCTGTGTCCACTTCTCACAGCATTGCTGGTGGAGCTGCCCCCTAAGAAGAATCCATAGTTTCTAATCAGCAAAAAGCTTCTTCTAAGAATTCTGCCTCATTTCCACTGATAAGAAAACAACCAGCCATTCATTTTATGCTGAGTGGAGAACAGGATTTGACTCCCAACTCAGCCATGCTCATCTGATGACAAATATCCTATCAACAGAAAATAATTTTATGGCACACTGTTTCAAATGCACAGATCCAACACATGTTTGCATCTATTAATGCTTATTTTACAAACTTGACTATTAATGCCAGTCTAGAAATAGAGAAAAAAATCATTCCCCAAAAAACAAACACCACCAAACCAAGGATGCTGAAAATGTTGTAAGTGTCAGTACAAGAAAAACATGATCTGAATAGCTTGGGCATGGCTCCTGCTGTCAAACATTTTGAATTAAAACATCACCAAATCTGAAGACTGGAGAATCAATGTTGTTGTAACCTTGTATGAAGACTTGTCATAGCAAGATCTCAGAGGGGATCTGAGTCTTTCATCTCCAGCAGAGAGGAAGCATCAGAATTTTTATATAATTTCTTTTAAATCAACTGTGAATGCTCCACTAATCAAACCAATTACTGTGGGTGTTGCAGTTCCAGAATTTCTCAGGCTGGATACTCTGTAGCAGTGGAACAGCTGCCAACTGTGAGGGAGAACAACTTCCCTTCCCTACTGTCATCTCTTCCCAAAAAGGAAGATGAATTAGTCAAACAGAACCGATGGGCTGCCACGGGCAAGACAGTCATTCTGACAGCTTAATGGCCCAGGAGGAAAAAAAAAACCCAAAGCAAATGAAAAACCAAGCCAAACCTTGCACCAGCAGTAAATCAGGACCTCACAGATGCTGATCAAGCACTATGGGAATTGCAGGAATAACTACGTCAGGAAACAAATGGCTAAGAATATTCTGGCTGTTCTCTCAAACATCACTGCACAGAGCACTGAAATAATGATGCTGCATAATATAGTTCAACATTAACTGCCTTATCCTGCCAAGCAGACTCCAGCAACACAAACAGTCAAGTTGGACACTACTGAAGAGTATCAGCAGCCAAACCATGGAATCCTCAGCCTTGGGATGATGTCCTTAGAGTCAGGTACCAGATAGAACTCTGCAAAGGCATTTCTGAATTGTAAAAAAACATCTGCACAGAGTTGGAGTGCAGTTCCACAACAGAGCTCAGAGACTGTGCTCATTCTCATCACTACAGACTGTCAATACATCCATCTCTCTCTCCAACAAAAGAAAACTGTCCTTTTGTAATGTATTTGTCACCAATACATGAATAAGCAGGAGGTTCAGACAGGACCCTTTACACACATGCATGACCTGCAAGAGGGAAAAGTTCTTTAAATCCCTGGTGAGAGCTTCCTACTCCTAGAAAAGCTGACTGAGGAATGCTCAGTAAACATTCCATATTTTCCCTACTGAAAAAGCTACACCCCATGTGTCTCAACCTTGTCTAGAAACAAAAAGGGCAGAAAAATACTGTCAGAGTTAGATTTCTCCAGCAGGCCTGTATCTGGAGCAGTAAAATGACTTTAGTGGAGAGGAATCTCCTCACTGTGCCATCCCATGGGTTCACCTCAGGACCCATCAGGAGGGAGCTCGTGATACGCAGAGTTCAGCAGAGAGGCGGAACCTGGCCCAAACCTCACCTGCCCCTGGGTAGGATTGCACACTCCACTGCACCCCGTGCCTGCTCCAATTATCCTCCTGCAACTCACCAGGAGAAAAAACAGAAGCCCCTCACAAACACTGACTCCACTCAGTTGCGTGTTGACAACAGATATTTAACACAGGGCTTGAAATACCAAATGTCCACAGAGGCAAGGCTTAATGAATGCTGGAAAAGAGTTATAATGAAAGACTCTTCCATATACAAGATGGGCAGAAGGATAGGGATAGGTCTGACCCTGAATAAACAAAGAAATCTCATGTTTCAATCAGAGTTTAAAAACAAAGGGCCCCAACAAGCTCCTTTTATGACTTTTTCTGACAAGTCCTGCTCAGTTAATTTACAGTTTCTTTCTCTGTTACAAATGAGGTTGATCTGATTGTAAGACTGCAGATTCTCTTTCAGAGAGACCTTAACTCCCTTAACTCCCAAAGGGCTCAGAGATGTTATTACCAATTCTGACTTCAATGAACAATGCAAGAAGCCACCAGAAATACTCCAACTATGAAATAAGCAGGGATGAATAGGAATTCAGGCAAAAAAAAGTCACCTGAATGACAGCATCCAGAGAACAGAGACAATATTTTCCTCAGTCTTCAGGCCTCCCCCCCTTACCATTCACCAAGTGCTTCCAAGCAACGCATCCTTCCCAGCATCAGCTCAGGATCATCTTTGTTTGTGTCCATCTTCTTGTCATAGGCCACCAGAGCATCTTCCCATTCATGAAGCTTTTCATACCAGGTAGCTTGAATTTCCTAAGGGAGGGGAAAAAACCCAACCTGAATAAATAGCAGGATTAATATTGGTCATTCTGTATTAACTATCACAGCTTTTCCTAAAATATCTGTGTCTGTGGTGGTCACTTCACCCTTTCTTCATTCTAACTGGAAAAAAACCCCAAACTGTGCATCTGGCTACTGCTAGGCAATTATTTATTACACCAGGTAGATGAAGTTGAGGTCTAATCACACCCTCACAAGGGAAGGCTATGGTTTGCAACAAAGCCTTTAAAAGAAAGCCAAACAGTGATTCTTATCAGCTGCACAAACTTTTCTTCAGTCTTCATTTCTAGATTTGGTTTCTAATTTTTAAGAAATAAAATGCCTTAATATATTTTCCATGCTTTTCTCTGCCAATGTTTTTTTGTTCAGCCCTTGGCAGCTCATGTCCTGACATAGGCTGCAGAACAGATTCTTCTCCCAGCCCTGTGGGCAGGGTCACTGTAAACCATGCTCTGCAAGCCAGGTCTTCCACTCAGCCCTTTAACTTCTCAGCTCAGTCATATTTCAATTAAGTTCCTGAAAGGAGAGCTCACAGCTCCTCTAAATTTCTTTTCACTGTCTATTCTGGCAAACTCTGTGCTTTGAACTACATTTACTGCTAGAACTGTATTACTGCTAAAGAGTGAAGTCAGAATTAGGTCATAGGGAACTTTGCTCAATCCACCCAAGGAATCATAACATGATGTTCTGAAGTTTCTACTTCTCCCAGAGAAGACTTATTTTCCAGTCTAGGTCAAAACCACACATAACCCCACACCACAGGAATTCCATCCTTTTGTGCTTATACCTGTTCCCAGTTTCTAGTGGTTCCTAACAAGTGGCTGCTCTACTGTGCTTCCAGGGCTGCCTTCCTTTTCCTGATCACCCTAAGACACTGCAACAATTAGCACTGCAAAAATCATCTTTTTACCACTAGAAATGACAGGGGAGCATAGATGGTTTATCTATGAGCACAAATTAAATGACTTATAAAATGAGAAGAAAGAAAAAAGTTAAATTGTGCAGAGAAAGACACAGAACAAACACAGGAGGGGGTTATTTGATTTCTGTGAGCAGTCTGAAATTGTAAGACAAGACATGAAGAGAAGAGCTCTCCAGCAGGACTCACCAGCTCCCCAAAGTGCTTCATGGCATATTCCAGCACCCCAGCTGCTGCTTCTGGCTGTTGGAGTTTATTGTTAATGCTGGAAAGGTAGGAAGAGAAAGATCATTTAACACAGTAGGCAATTAGTAGGGGCTGGTATGAGCTTCTACTTGATATACCAAGTCTATCATTTAGAAATACCAATGGAACACCCTCCTTTTAGTTTCAAACTTCCAAGTGAACAATTAAGCTACATAAGGCACACAATGATTATATATTTGCCAAACAATAGGTGCACACTTATTCTTTGTACATATTCTCCAGACTTGTTACACAAAACAGGGATGGTATATGATGATCAATTCTAAATAATAGTCTGCACAGGAAGAAGAAGAGTTGCCAATAATTTGAAAGGCATAATTTCTCAAGCAGCTGCATGTAAGAGCTTTACAGGGCTGATTCCCCCCCTCCTTTCTCTTAAACAGACCACCAACTCCTTTAAAAATCAGAGTAGAGATTTTAATGATTCAGGAAACAGTCTACTGTCTCTAAATCACTAAAACAGCTGACAAATGTCACCAGGAAAATACATAAAAATTGTGCAACCCTAATTTCAGCTTCACATTTCATATAAAGTCTCTGCACTGCTATTTAACCAGCACTGGTGCTTTTCTTTTGCTGGTTTTCCAGAACATGTCAGAAACTGCTGCCATCACAACCAGTCCTCATTCTGTCCCAGTGAGGCACCTTGGCTTGCCAGAGCAGCTGAATTTTATGAAGCACCACAAATAGGCTACTCCTGAGCCTGGTTCTCCAGTTCAGCAACATGAAGTACAGTTAATCTCTTAAATCATTTCTATTTCATGCTGTTTTTCTGATCTTACTGTCAGAAATCAGGTGCTTGGTGAGCAGCCCTTCTGCTAAACCCCAATTTAATGAGGAAATTAACTTTTTATTAAGCTTCTGCTATTATATAAAACTTATTTATGAACAGCCTCTGGCTCATTGCTCTCCTCTTCCCCAGTGACACTGGGGAACAAGAAGTGGAAATTGTTCAAAGTCATATCACAACACCTGAGCACCTCCAACACCACACACCTCCAGCCCAATACTAACATTAGTTAATGTTTGGAATGGGAACAGCACAATTAACAAACCCAAACCTGGCAACTGAGTGCAGTGCAAAGACATTTCCTCCAATGTTCTTTGAGTATGCTACTGTAGGCACAGGCAGCTCCCAGAAATGCCCCTTCTTGTCTTGATCAGAATATCTGCATAATTCCCCCCCTATGAGAGGGCTGTTGATCAATAACAGACAAGCAAATCTACAGTATGAAAGGGAGTAATAAACAGACAAAAAAGGGAAAATCTTTCAAATGAATGCTATATTTCTTCTGTTTGTGGACACTTCCTTTCTTGACAACTAAAGAATCAAGCTCCTAGACATACCCTGGATACCTGGGGAAGTCAAGTAAAATACTCTTAGAAACAGGACTGAGCTCAAATCAGATTTAGCCAGACCAACAATATACCATAACCACAGCTCAAGATGACAGGCACCCAACAATGGGAAGCACTTGAATACACCCATGCCCTTCTTTTTAGCGAGGCAATAAAAGATCACACTCCCTCCACACTTCCCAAGGGAAAGCCAGGCAGCAGAGCCTCTAAAAGTGATAAATGGCTGTCACATTTCATACCCTGATGATTTAAAGAACCACTGGCAGACACATCACTTCCAGCATGTCAGACAGTTAATTACTTCTAAGTTATCTTTCTTGTCAACACTTCCTGACAAAACTGGCCATTATCTTTTATTCTTTGACAATTAGCACTGCTCTTCTGCTCACGCTCCCTGCTACGCACAATTACTCTTTTTGTTTCTTACTTTCGTGGCTGTCCAAAGTAGAATTAAGTGCTTCAAATCTATTTATGGTTTGGTTTAAACAAAGGGAAGGGGAAGGAGAATGACTTTGATTTAGAAGAATACACAGCAGTAGATACAATACTGTGTTGCAGTTAAAAACCATAAATTACTGTAACAAATGATCAGCAACACAGTGAGCAATGAGAGGTAATTCTGTGGAGTAGGATAAGCCTCTGACTGGGACATCCCCTGGCAGCTGCTTTTCCCTGTGTTTATGGCCATTTCTGCCAAAGCAGTGAATGCTGTGGCTTCCCCCTCCCCAGCTCATTTTGTGGATACATTATTTTAATCTGGTACATCCACAACACACATTTAAAAATGAGGCCATTCTGTGCTTCCCTTCCTTTCCACCTTCCTTCCATGAAGGCACTGCCTCTTTCCCTGCCAGCCTGGTGAGGTCTGTGCTCAGGGAGGATCTTCCCACATTTCATAACACTCCTAAAAGCAAGACAGAGCTGTTTTCTGGTTACCATGCTGGAGACTGAGCAGAATGAAAAACACTGCAGAAAAGCATCCAGGCACACAGGAAGGGCCCCCAGGGCTCACACTGCAGCCAGGCAGAGTTGCCAGGGGGGTTTAGTCACAGTGTTGCTGCTGGAAATGGGGGCAGTTTAATGGATTAGAGTCGAGGGGATACATTTCTCCTTGAATCTGGAAAAAGATAACTATAAAATCTTCAAGGATTAAAGGAGAAGGTGGGAAAACATCTCTCAAGACAGAAACAATGCTGTTGGTGAACTTGCCAGACAGTAACTTAAGTCTTTGTTTACTGGGAGATGTCCTTGCAGCTTTTTCTAGTTCTGGATGAAATTAATATTAAAGGAGAAGATCTATTGCTCTCCATATCCTTTGAGGGCAGAACATATTCATCTGTTAACTCTTGTTTAGAAGATAAAATAAGCCACCACTCTCACCTACTTTACTGAAGGCTCAGGGAATAAAAAAACTACTGTGTCTCCTTTTCTGGGAGGTTTTTGGGTTTAGGCTGGGTAGGTCAGAGGTTGTGTCATCTTTCAGGGAAAGCCTAAGGATTCAGCTCTGCTGCCTGGCCTGGACTGGCACAGCCTTCCAGTACTAATGCTCCAGGGAAATATTTCAAAATTATATATTTTAAATGCCAATGTACATTCCTAAAATATTCTGAGACTGTTTCAAGACAGAGCTGTCCCTTGTTTGAGGCAGACTATTAAAATGGGAAACCATAGAAATAACAAGATTTCCTAAATTGATATACTTTGAACTAATGCATTAATTTCACTGTTTAATACCCATTACTTCATTACATTACTTTACTAGAAATAGTCTTTTAGAGAGCCCTGAAAGCTTGATGGTCTTCCATTATTTTTGATATTGACATTATTCTCTGTCACTCAAAATATATTAAATTTTCAAGAACTCAGACAGAAGACACTCTCCCCATCCTCTCAAAAATGAAAAAAAAAACCTTTTTATATTTCTAAACAGAAGCTTTTTGGGAGGTCCCAAACCTATCCAAGAGGGAACACATATTTCCTATTATCAAGTTCTGAGATGCATCTCAACAGAGAAACCTTACTTTTTACAATAATGCTGCTTGTCTGAGTCTGAGAAAGGAGAGTTTAACTCCTTGTTTAGTCTTGTTTAGTCTCCCCAACTTTAAAAAGATTCTCTCTGTGTCAGATTTTACCAACTTAAGTCAAGCTTGTTTTTCCTTCTGAAGAAGTGCTGAGAGCTGCTTCTGGGACTGGAGGTGGAAGGCACTGCTACTTTGTGGAGACTTGGGGGAACAGATAATCCCTTTGGCAAAAGGAATTGGCTTTGCTGGCCAGTTTCCCCAATTGTAAAGTTTATTTGTGTTCAGGCATCCCTGAGTCCTTGATCCCTGATTCAACAAACCTCAGAAAACAACCCACAGCCCCCAAAAAACCCTAAAACCCACGTCCATCATGCCACCAAAAATCATTCCCATGCTGGGAACAAATACATTTGGAAAAGTGACACCAGGAAAGAGCTGCTTTCAATAAAGACTTGTGATGATTGAAGCCCTTCAGCTTCCAGCAAGGACACACCACATTGCCCACAGGCATTGAAACCAGCCAGATTCCCAATCTTAATATAAATGCTTGCAAATCAACTAAAAACATTCACCAAGCAGTGAAAAATGTTACAATAAATTTCTTAGTCAGCCCTGCTGCTCAGGCTGCAAAAGGTTTTGAACCACCTATTTTTTTATTAATCAGAAGGCAGAGAAAAATTTAGGAAATATTTAGCAGAAAAAAGTCAAACACAGAGCCAATCTTTGTGTATTGGTTATGCAAAGAGTGGATATGTTAAATAAAAAAAGAAATCACAAATGACTGCAGGGCATATTATCGTTTTGTTTCTTATCAGGCCTCTCTCTCCCTCCTTTCCACCTGTTCCCATGTAACTCCAGAGATTTTCAATACAGTCCTGCCTGTAAAGCTGTAGCAGAGTGAAATCTTGGAGCATTTATGAGCATCTCCAAAGCCAGAGGTGAAAGTCTGACACTTCCTGGGAGGGAAGGGCAGTATTTCAGAGCTCTGACCAAGTGTGGACTCTGGTGACCTGCTGGCAGAGAGCTGTTGGGAGCCTTTGCCACCTCAGCAAACACCAGGAATTCCAGATTCGAAGCATTTGCCGGATGCACATTAAGGGTTTTGCAGTGACTGGCTACCAAATAAATAGCCACAGGGCACTGAGCTTTTCTTCTTGTCTCAGCTTTGCATGCACCTGCCAGAACAGCTTCCCAGAGAAGGCAGTCATTCAAACCCACCTCTGATTTAATCTGGCCCTCCAGGGACAGCAGATAACTGGTTCTAGTCAAGTAATACTAATATATTTGAATTCAGTAACATCAACCAACATTATAAACACATGGTACATACAAACTGAAACCTTGTTTAGCCTCAATTCTCCCAACCACTTCAAACCTACATCGCTAATGAAGCCAAAAAGGATTTGTCTCAGCTTGTTCACTTTAGGATATTGTCTTTTAGCTACCATGTATTTCCACATACAAAATATAATAGAGGACAACCAGGGTGATGGATTTCAGATTAAATGATACATAATTTCTCCATCAGTACTGGGGGGAAAGGAAGAAACTAGGACCACACAGTAATCACAGAACTAATTTCTCCCTACCTACAGTCCAAACTACACCTACTTCCAAAACATGAATTCAAGTTGAAAGAACACCAGTACAGAAAACTGGGGGACAGCTTTTGTCTGCTTCTACAGCTGATCTAACCTGGCAATGACCACCACCAGTAGCTATTGCTGCCTGAGTGACCACACTCAGTTCTCCATGGAACTGGGAAAGACTCATCTTTCAAATACTCACAAAGAAGTCAAATTCCACTAAGGGTGAGGTCTCTGCCAAGAGATGTCTCTGCCCAAATCTCTCTTAATGCTTCCTCAAAAGTAAGGGCAGACAGGAGGATCTGTGCTCTTTTCCATTCCTGCATAATGTGTTTGTTGTCACCCCCTTACACAGAACAAAGTGTTATCTCTTTCAAAGCAAAGCTCCCAGAAGAAAGATGGCTTGCATTCAGATATACAAATGAGGGGCTGGATCTCAAATAAACCCCTGGCTGTCTCATTCCCAATTAAATATTCCAGTTTAGAGAAAGGATTTGGAGGCCTTTCTGCACTGTTTTATAACATTTGTGTGCCACAGAGTTTGGCTGAATCTTGGATCCTTGCAAAATTTATATAAAAAGGGAATGCAAGGACCCACAAGTGGCTCCCCTCTTCAACATCTGCCCAAGACAGAAGAGTTATGGTGAGTGGGAGCAGCAGCAGAGTAGATTGGAGTCCTGTTTAACACAGTGGAGGTGTTAGCAGGGTGGTTTTTGGGGGCAGGGAAGCCAGAGTCTGGCCTGTCCTATTCTTTGTTCCAACTTTGACAAAAACACATTTCTCATCACAGGAAGCCGGAGAAGAATTTGCCCCTGGGAATGAGAGAAGCTCCAGCTGGAAGAGGGCTCAGACAGGATTAGAGGCAGAACAAAAAGGTCAGGCTTTCATCCATGTGCAGTGGCACTTTCTGGTCTGAAGTATAAAAAGCAATTTTGCTGTGGAAGGTTTCTGGAATGTCCATGACAGAAATGTGACTGAAGCCTATGGTCTGCTGTGGAGGTACCCTCAGTGCTTTAATCAAATTGTCTTTGCTTATCTCTGGCAATACCTCAGGTCACCAACCCTCACAGCAGCCTCACCAGCTGACATCACAGACCCAGGGGTTTCTGCCTGGGGCACAGCACCCAGGAGTCACCCATCACACAAGACACGCTGCCTGTTTGGAGATGACTAATCCTGACCTCCTCCAAAAGATCTCTCTTCCCTCTTTGTGAAAATTCAGGTTTATGAAACATCTGTATTCACATTCCACCCCTGCAGTGCTTTGATGCCTTCATCTCCCTAAATCTCTGCACCCTTGTAGGTCTGTTCTGCAGAAAAACTATTACCAGCTGTGCTGCAAATCAGAGGCAGTAAAGCATCAAGCAACAAGTGTATCAAAGCTGAGGAGGGAGAGAAACTGCATCAACAAGGATTTGTGCTTTCTAGTTCTCTGAAAGCAGATGTCAGATCAGCAAGGCTTTTCTGATGGTTCCTAATCAAGCAGAAATCCTGCAGCCACTTTGGATCAGCAAAAGACATCTAGATGGGACAGTGTATCAGCTGGGTTTGTCCTCATGTCTTCTGTAAATGGAGCAAGATGAGCTTTCTTTTGTTTTCTTGGACACCAAGAAGCTTTCACAGCCTTTACTCCAGTACCCTGATTTTTTTCCATCCCATCCTCAGATATCCCATCTCTGAAAAGATTAGCACTGAATCCTACAAACTTAATAGTGCAGAGACACCAGTATACAGAGGGAAGGGGATCAGACACTTAACTGATTAATTTGCTAAAATATTGTCTAAATTAGGAAATACTGCAAGCATATAGTTACCTCCTACAACTGGGAAATGTATTAGTAGGACTTGTAGCAGCCAGGGACTTACTTCTAAGTAACTCCTAGGGAGTTACCTTCCTTGAACTTGTATAACCTCACCCTGTTTGAACAGCCTTCTCACATTCTGGACCTCTCATGCTCTTGTGTTACTGAAGTGCCAGAACTAGTCACCAAGAGGGCTCCAATCCAATAGGCAATAATTACTGGAAATTCTCCTCATTTCCTAGCCTTCTCCCACACCCCTTCAAGGCACAACTGAATGAATTGCTCTCCTCTCTCCCCAACCTTTCTTGGCTGAAACCTGTTCCAATTTCCCCCTGTAAACACCTGATGTGAATGGATGAACTGGGAGGGGCCAGCAAGCTCCTCACAGCTTCAGGGGGGTGGAGGTAAACAGAAAAATAGTATATAAGATGCTTTGAGACAGATTTCCAAAGTGCATATCCGACAGGAGGGGTCTGAAAAAGAGCCACTTCTTCAGGCTCCACCTTCAGAGACTCCCTTCATTGGAAGCAAGGAAGGTACCAGGCTGCTGCAGGGAATTTCATACCTACCCCAGCTGCATTCAGCCCACAGTCAGCTGGAAGGTTTCTGTTGCTGTAAGCAAAAATGCCAGCGAGCTCCACGGCTCAGCTGGCGTGGCTCTGCATTGTCGCCGTGTCCGTGGCAACCTACCCAGCCCTGCTGCAGAAACCTCCCAGGAGGAGAACCCTCAGCGGCAATGCCCAGCCCAAGGCGCCCAACTGCTGCGAGGAGATCAAGGAGCTCAAGCTGCAGGTGGCCAACCTGAGCAGGATGCTGCAGGAACTGAGCAAGAAGCAGGAAGGGGACTGGGTGAACGTGGTGATGCAGGTGATGGAGCTGGAAGGCAGCACCAAGCAGATGGAGTCGCGGCTCATCGACGCCGAGAGCAAATACTCCGAGATGAACAACCAGATTGATATCATGCAGCTCCAGGCAGCCCAGACGGTCACACAAACGTCAGCTGGTAAGGAGGGAGTCACCAAGCTCCCAGATACACCTCCTAATGCACAGCTAATGACCACTAACCTGATTAGCAAGTGTGCTGACTGAATGCTGCTGCTTGAAGTGCTGCTGTGGGCAGGGGATCCTGAGAAAACCTGTTTGAATTCACTCACTTGTATTTTTATATCTGTGTTTGTTATCAGGGAGTGGAGAAACTGGTACTGAATTCGTACAGTGCAGAATTCAGTCTAGTATTTCATTATCTGAGCACTACAGTGCCAATCCTAAAAGAATGGGAGCTGGCTTTGTCAGGGAATGGTTCTGGCAGCAGTTATCTCCTCTGAGTTCACAGTGCTGACAGGGGACTAGAAGCTGTTAAAACAATTGGAAATGCTCTCCAAGAATTACTAAAGATTTGTAATTGTATCTTTATGACTGTCTCTGAACCAGGGTAAGAAAAAGTGATCCATTATTTGAATGATAATTCTCCAAAATTCAAGGCTGTAGATGATGCAAGATACAAATTCATATAAGCCTAGCTAGAACACAGTTAAATTCTTCAAAATTCTCTTCCCTGAGGGAGAATTTCACTGCACACAGTGAATGCACAGCCTGTACTAAATGTGGAATGCAGGTGCATTTTCAGGTCAGCTACCTGTAAAGCCACTTATAGAAAAAAGTGTCCTCTTTGTTGACTTTTCTCTCAAAATTAAATTCACTGCAAAGAGCTTAAAACTTCTTTAAAAAATCACTGTTGTTGTCTGGGATAAATGGGTTTGCCAAAGGCTTCATTTAGATTTTTATTTCTTTTTAACATTAAGGGAAAACTTCTAAATCTACTTGCTTAATTCTTCTTACAAAACAGTTCCACTTGGTCAGTTTTGACACATCAGTGTTTACAGTAAGTCTTAAAAAAAAGTTACACCATAACAAATCTCTTATGAGCTGTAATAAAGATTCGGAAAAAAATACAGTAACACACTGCAGAAACTGGCCCAGAAGGTATTCAAACAGCTGTGTCTCACCTCACCAGGTAAGAGACATTGAGTCTGTACTAAATTGAAAACTGTCAGACAGGATAAAGCTTTGCTTCAGCTCATTTATCCCCCTCAGAATAGTTGTGCATTTTACCATCTTCAAGTCAGCTCCTGCACCAGGAGGGAAGGAGGCTTTCACAGACTGACTGACTGCATCTAAAAGGCACCTTCTGTGTCACAGGCTCCAGTGCAGAACAAATATCCCTCATCCACAAACTTGGCCAAGCACACAAAACAGGCACCAGGACTGGCCATTATATTGGATAAGTCTTAAATAATTGAGAAAGGGTCAGCAAATGTGTACCTTTATACTTCTCAGCACAGACACAGAGTAGCAATGTGAAGAGAAAGCAGAGATAGCTCTTTGTATAGAAAAAGTTAAAAAAGTAAATAAATTAATAAAAAAAAAAAAAATCACAACCTCCCAGTGCTACAACATCTTTTTTCTAATTCATACACGGCTCAAAACATCACACTTGTGGGAAGTCTTATTCACTTAATTATTCCCTGTATTACAAACTAAGCTTTACAGAAACCCCCCCTTACAGGAGAATCCTTGCTGCTCAGACTCTCACTTTGTGGTTCTGATTCAAGTAGATGCTGTCTATGACTGCTCCTCACTCTACCAGAGGAACTACCGGATTTCTGGTGTTTACAAGCTACCTCCTGATGAATTTTTGGGGATTCCAGACCTGGAGGTAAGGGTGTCAAGTACACAATGTACATTACATGCCTTCTTTGAAATATAATCTAGAAATACTTATCTACAGAGAAGAAAAGAGCACACACTGAGCTGTGATACCTTGCACTTGTAATCAGCATTGTTACACAGGCAAACTTCAAGAGTCCACACTTCAGAGGGAAAACAGAAAAGGGTTTATTTAATAATTTTTTTGCCATAAGTTTTAACTAAAATAGAGATGTCTTGAAGTTGCTAAACATGGAACAATGTCTTGTGTTAAGAGAATTGAGCCTTCCCAGTCTACTGGCAAGCAACTGCTGCTGTTTTTTCCTGTTCCAGGTGTTCTGTGACATGGAGACAGATGGAGGTGGCTGGACTATCATCCAAAGACGTAAAGTTGGTCTGACATCGTTCAATAGGGACTGGAAACAGTACAAGGAAGGGTTTGGCAACATTCGGGGAGATTTCTGGCTGGGAAATGAAAATATCTACCGACTTTCAAGGCGCCCCACTGTTCTGAGGGTGGAGTTGGAGGTAATTAATAAGCTCTCAATTTCAGCAGCAAAAGGTTTTTTGTACAAAGTGATTCCCCAGCAGCAGATACCATCTCCTATCTCTGTAAAGGCCCAAAGAATTTGCATACTTTAATTACAGGAGGAGGATCAACCTTGTGATATGTTCAAGGACAAGACAGATGTTCCCCACTGTGCAAAGTCAGTAGGAAAACCTTCTGTGTGCACATAAAGTGTGCCTTCAGGAACATGTGGGGATCTAGAAAACCCTGCATAAAGAGATCCAACTGCTGGCCACCTCAGATTTAAAAATCCAAAAAGAGATGCCCCATAAAGTTTTCAAACCTCTAAGTCTTTTCCTTTTGCAGCACCTTCTTCCAGCCTGGGTACAGAAGTGTTTGCCTTGTATTACCCTCAAACAATTTCTTACTTTGGTTTGACTTAGACCAGTTTATAGCTGGTACAACAGCTTTGAGGGATGGGATGTATGTAAGATGAAAGGCTTTTAGATACAAAATCACTGTTTCAGAGGGGAAAAAATATTCCTTGAGGCAGCACACTGAGACAAGGATGTTGAATGCAAGAGGTTTCCTACATATTGTTCAATACCAGTGCAGATAAGCCTTGTAAGGATCATGCTATGCTCTGGCAAGTTTTCTGCAGTCTGAGACAGAAAAACCTGTGAAAACCTAGAACTGAGAAAAGACACATAGCACTGTATTTAACCATAGATGGTGGAGTCTTTTCATAACTGTTCTAACAGGACCAATTCCTTCTCCCTTGTTCCATGGCAGGACTGGGAAGGCAACACACGCTATGCCCAGTACCAGCACTTCACCCTGAGCAATGAAATCAACAGCTACAGGCTGTTTGTGGGGAACTACACCGGCAACACCGCGAGGGACTCCCTGCGGTACCACAACAACACGGCCTTCAGCACAAAGGACAAGGACAACGACAAGTGTGTGGATGACTGTGCCCAGTTCCGTAAAGGTACAACACACAAACACCTCCCTGACCCTGGGACAGCTGCCTGGGTCAGGTGTAGAGAGCCCCAAACACCCTCTTTCCCATGGAAGTAGTAACATCTCGAAGGAGAGGTGACCAATTCTGGGATACACACTTCTGTGGGAAATGTGGGAGTTAAAGCTGGTTCACACAGAGCCAGACTGTGTGTTACAGACATCAGTAACCCTCAAATGACTTGGTGTGTGCTCTCATCTACACATGGTGTTACCCAACCAAACTCTCTCAGATGCTGATGCCATTCAGTGACACAGGAAGTTATCCCTGAGTATTTATCAGGTTCTTATTTTTTCTTATATTTTTGAGTTTTCAAGGTCTAGTATGTATTAGGGACCTATAATTGTTCTCCTATATTACTAGCCTATACTCACCTTCAGGTTCAACCTGAGTTTTGATTTTCATTCCTACCCAATTGCAAGCCTCTAACGAGGTTGCTCTGTTCAATTTACTACCTTTAGTTGAGTTCTGTCAAAGATAATTTTCTTCACTGCATCTTGCCCTTTAATTTTCCACACAACATGCAAACAAAGCCTTTAAAAGCATTTCATCTCTGGCCACAGGATCCAGGGATTCAATGCTGCATTCTGCTCACCCTCCTCTGGAAAAAAAGCAGTAATTCCTATTATCAATAGAAAACATCCCTGTCTGAAGTAAATGGCTCACCAGGAGTGTATTCCTTTGTTTCCTGGCAAGGTGGCTACTGGTACAACTGCTGCACAGACTCCAATCTGAACGGGGTTTACTACCGCAGGGGAGAGCACACCAAGAACATGGATGGCATCACCTGGTACGGGTGGCACGGCTCCACCTACTCCCTCAAGAGAGTCGAGATGAAGATCCGGCCTGAGGACTTCAAGCCATAGAGGGAACCAAAGCTTGGTTGTACAGCTGCACGATGCCACTGCACAGAGGCAGGCAATGGACAGACAAATAATTGTTCATTTCATCCAATATGTGCAACAGCTACGTCCTGGCAAGGTACACACACAAATACCACGGCACGGGAAGCACCGGCACAGCCACCACTGTTATCAGGGCTCAGACTTGTCTCCTCCTCTTCAGGCTCTTTCCAAAGGGAAAATTAATTGTGTTAGAATAGATTAGAACTGAATGCACTCATAGCACCTTCAGAAAACCTACGGGTGTGTTTTCACTAGCAGCGTGACCAGGGGGTTGCTGTAACATTATAAACCAGGTAGGCAGGGGCTGAAAAAGCAAAAGCCTCCTCCCTGCCTTTCCTTCAGTGTCTGGAGCAAGCACTGCTGAGTAACCCCTTCCAAGAGGGATTCAAACCACAAAGATTACACACTCATTTCAAGCCAGAGGATTCAATCAGAAGTGTCCCTGGTGCACCTCTCTTTAGTGTACAGTAAGTAGCTTACTTTCCCACAGAGGAAAAACACAAAGCTCAGAAATGCTGGGTTAATTAGCATTGTCCGGGTTCTCTCCTGAAGTTTTACTGCCACCTCCTGCTGCTGCCTCAAATAATCCCCATAGAGGCTGCCCACAGCAGACAGTAACCCTGGAGAAGGATTTATCCCTGGCTCTCTGATGTTCCTATCCACACAGATCACCTAAACGCTGATGAACTAGAAAGCAACTTTCTGGACTGCCACCAAATTATGGTGAGGTTAGAACACAAACATGCTGTGTGTCAGTAAGGCTAAGAGCAAACAGCAGGTGAACCAAAAGAAGTCCAGACCCAGCCACAAAACTCAACTCCAACATTTAAAACCACTGTATCCATGAGCAAAGTACTAGTACACACCAGAGAATCCCTAAGTGCCCAGAGTTATTCCAACCTAAGTGAATGTTTGCTAGCACACCATGCTGAGGAATATCAAAATCTGCTCAGAAAACTACCCCAGCTGCAAGTTACCCAGAGATGGTATGTCAAAAATCAGTGTGTTTCTCCCTTATGTAACACAGTGTTAAAAATAACAGTTAAAAAAGACAGACTCCTCCTGTAGCCCTACCATTGTTTGAGTATTTTGGAAAAGATAGTTATCATTAATATATCTATTTTTATTCACCTTAAAGAGAGTTTGAATCTAATTTAAATTGTTCAGTCTTGTGTGAAATGGGAGATAAAAGGTGTCTTGGGAATTGCCTTACATATGTTCAACTATTCATACTGCAATTTTCAACTGTGTGGAACTATAGTTGGAACTATTTTAACTGTGGTCTTTAAAATGGATTTTTAAAGGTTTCTAAAACTTTTTCATCTCCAATAAATTGTCTTTCATTTTTAATCCTGCTTTATGTCAGTTCTTTGCTCCTTAACTTGCTTTTTGATACACAAAGAAACAGCTGCATGAGCAACTGAGACCTAGAAAGGGAATACACTGACTTTTGTATTTTCCTCAATAAAAAAGGACAGGACAAAGGAATAAAAGAGGAGAAAAAAATGGGGAAACACAATTCCAAGGAAGTAGGAGGGCTGAGAAATTCACTTCAAAAGGCAAGGCTAAATTCTTAATCAACCAAAATCCACTTGTCTCTAATAGCAGAGTTAACATTTCTGTGATCTGGAAAAGAGACTCATGCAGCAAACTCAGGTAAACCTGTAGTTTAGTACCAAATCCTGTGCAAGTATTTGAGGCCAGCATCTTTGTTGTTGACAAAGCTCAGAAAACAATAAACTCTTGTTACAATAACTTCTATTTGACATATGAAAAATGAGACCTATCTAAGCTAAATGAGCCAAATTTGATTATCAAAATTAATCAAGAACTTCATTTTTTTTTACGTATTTGCATGTAGGTGTAAAGATCTGTCTCATCATTGCAGACACTTCATGACATCCCAATTGAACTTGAAGAGGGCAGGGTGGGAAAGAATCACAACTTTTCCCTGCACTTTTTCCTGCAGGACTTCCCAGGGCTTCTATTACAATTTCAACCACACAGTGGAAGGACAGAACTCAGCCCTTACAGGTACACATCTGTAAGCAGTTCAACAACATCTTGTGACAGTGGAATCCTAAGAATTGCCCAGATTAATCCCAATGGTATCCTAAATTGTGTGCTACTGCAATAGCAGAAGTCTCATGAGCTGTGGTCCTACCTGATGAGAGATTCTAGAATGGCTGGGGTGGGACCCTTTTGAAATTCCAGCTCCTTGTAGTGAAGGGCCTTGGCATATGCTCTGCATTTGGCAGCTCTTTCCCCCAGCAGGACAATGCCATTGTCATCTCTCAAAGGCAGTGGGCCCTGGAAAGGAGCACACACAGCAAAACCAGGATGAGTCATGAATTCACACCCTTTCTACAGACCAGCCACCAGCCAGCACCAGAAAGGAGGTGCCCAACAGCACCCTTACCTTGTCACTGTGCTCCATGAATTCTGCCAAGTTCAGCAGTGTCTGAGTGACTTCTGCAATGTCCTGGGAAGTCAGGGCCAGCTCGATGCTTCGGATCAGCTCATCCTGCTGGTCTTCGTTCAGTTCAGACCAGCACGAAACAAAAGCAGCATTGAAGAGGTCTCTGGGGAGGAACACAAGAGTGAAAGGTGGGGGTTCACTATTGATCAGAAAGGCTGTTTGACAGTGGGCTTGCCTTCCTACTCAGAGAAGGAGATCTACAAAATGGATTTTTATGTCCAACTCCAATAAATAGTGATTAGTTTTTATAAAGCTAACTTCTCTGAAACCTACACTTGAAAAAATGCAGAATAGGCTGGTATAGTACAATAGAAATATTAGCTTTCATATGCTATCAGTTTCTCCAGACATACAGGTTGAAAAAAAGCACTGCAGCTCATTCCATTCAGAGGCATTTTCATTTCCCCACAGTAGATCCTCAAAACTATTTTCATACTCTGCTGTTTTTCCAGCTACACTTATGTGCCTTATGCTATTTCTAGACTAATATACAGAATTCCAGTGAAAGATTTTGTGCACATTGTGGAGCAGCCAACTGGGAAGGGTGGAAATGAAATCAAGTTGCCAGCTCTTTGATTTGTCCCAAAGCAGGAACTATCTCTACTTATGAAACCTAAGAGCTTCTAAATAACTTTCTTTTTTTCCTTATAATATCTGCCTTGCATCTGCCATTTCAAGAGGGATGAAACAAGCAGAAATACTGTACCGAGCCATGGGATTATAGGCCTGAGCCAGGGCCCAACATGAGCGCAGGGATGGTGAGGAGGAATCTTTCAGCAGCTCCAAACTCAGTCTCCTTAACCATTCCAACCAGTCATCTTTGGAAACTCTTCTTGCTGCTCCCCAGGCCTGCAGGAGAAAGGAAGACATTTCATTTACCAAACAAAGCAATACCCAAGAGCAGAAGAAATCCACCAGCAGGCAGTATTACTTCTTTACAGCTCCAAACCACATGCTGAGAATCCCTTTTCAGTTCCCTGAAATCCATTACCTTTACACCAGATAATCTGCAGTACTTTAGTTTCGTTTCTAAGAAATCCTCCCTAATGTATTCCTGTCATGACATGGCAAGTATTTAACATGAATAATCCTTTCTCTATAAAAATACATGAAAAGCTGCAGTCACTGTTGAAGCATCAGCTTAAAAATACTTAATGCACTTAGAATTACATTTTTAACTCCAGCATTTTCAAGCCAATCCATTCCACTACTGAGTTCTACATGCATTTACTAGTAGTAGTACTACATACTAGCCAGTGCTTAGCTATTAAGTTCTGTCTTCAAGATAAAGTAAGACCAAGATGTGGGGGCTCCAGCCTTACCTTCTGCAGGTTAATGGTGCTCACATGCAATTTCTTCATGGGACCTGTTTCCACAGGACCACTGGCTAAAGTTTCTCCCTGGTTGCTTCTCAACATTCGATGCTGATAAATCAGAGGGTCCTCCTCTTCATCAGCAAGAGTGTAGCCCTACAAAAAATAGGTTACAGTGAAGGCCATGCCCACACACACAAAAACAGATCATAAAGTCAGAGCACTTACAGCAAAATTTGTGAAGCAAACAACTGTGTTTCATTATAATGATTACACCTTACAAACCAGAGAACTCCAATGACATCCCTTTGCTATTCAAGGTAACTGCTAAGAACTCTTAGCCCCTAGGATAAAAAGCCAAAATATCCACCTTAAAACAAGCTCTCTTGCCTACTGCACTAAAAAGTAAGCAGAGTACAGTAGTTTGCTGCTTGTTGCACACTATTTAAATTACAAACCAGTTAGTGAGTTTCTGAATGTGGGACATCCTACAGAAAACACTGACATAACAAGGTTGTTTTAAGTGCAATATCTGTGGGAAATAGGTTAAAACCACATGTATAAAGTAATGAGAAAAAAATAGTAATGAGAAAAAAAATAGTAATGAGAAAAAAATAGTAATGAGAAAAAAAATAGTAACAACATTGGCTAAGTTCTTACCTAGAACTTGTGATTTTTCTATAGGAAATATTTAGTACCAGTTGACAATAATTTTCCCAATAATTTTGCAATCTCAGAGTCTCCTTAAAAAGCTGCACTTAACACACAGCAAAAACGATTCCTCATTTTATGAGTAACTCAAAGTGAAGGTTCCAGCTAAATCTGTATCAACATGACATCCCCTTATGCAAACAACATCCATACTTGTCAACTCACCTTCACAATTCTGCAGATGAGAACATCGTAGCGCTGATGGTTAATCCTGTGTCGCACCAGGACTTTGTTCACCATTGGGATAAAAATCTGGTACTGTACAAGGGAATGCATCATAAGCCTGTTACTCAGTGGTACCAAGAGCAGCACAATTCCACCTCTGTTTCATTGATAAGAAACCAATTCTGAAAGTTTGATTTCCCGATTCTAGAAACTACTAAGAGAAGAAAAATCAGTTCTGTTTAAAATCCATGAGCACATTACAAAAAATTCAACTTTAAAGCCTTGATCTTTGAGACAGTCCCTCCTCCCTCTTTGGGCTTTCAAGCCAAAGAACAATCTTACCTTCTTTCCTAGCTGGAACACCAGAGAGGAGAGGGTGTCCATTGCAGTTGTTCGTAGCTCAGGACTCTGGTCTAGTGTTCGTACAATGGGATGAATAATCCGTGAGGCATAATCAGTGAAATCCAGGGACTCTGTCAAGCGGTCCACTGTTTCCAGAGCAGCTCTAAAGTCACAGCAAAAAGAGGGGAGGACTCGTCTCTCAGGGTGAAACAAAGAGGAAACAAGATGTGAAAATACCTAGATTGCTCAGTTCTTCCAGGATTAATAGTAATAGGGAAAAATAGGCCCGGTGAACTCTGTTAAAGCAGCTCATACTTGCAGGACAGCTTGCAAGTTGCAGTGATTAAAATGCTGCCAGGTGAGAACCAGATAAGAAAAAAAACAAACCCAAGAAAGTTATTAACAGTGCTGTAATGGCCAACCAAAAATAACCTTCCATAATGATTTAACACAGAGAAAAGCTGTGGACAGAACTAAGCTGTATTTCATTCTCTACATGGATAAGGCAGCCCCTGGAGAACTTGGATACCACAGGTAAAGAGAGTGTAAAGCCACCAGCACTTACTTGCGAGCCACCACAGGGACATCTGGGGCATCAAATAGCTTTACAATGGGAGGTAGTAACAAATGAAGGTAGTCATCCAGGTTGGCTCCAAAGAGCTGGATTGCATTCAATAGCTGGAAGAAAAAACAACCCAATGTGACTCAAAGTCATGGACAAGATCCATTTTAAACAAGTCAGTGTCCAGTGAAAAGCTGCTTCACTACTGCACTTCAAAGAACTGTCTTCATCATTTCACACCAAGCCACTGCTGAACTGCAACTCCCCACAAGCAAGGAGCCCTGCTGAGCATGTGGCAGGCTGGGCACATACCTGGGCAGTACCCAAATCAAGGAGCTGCTGCAGCCCCCACTCACCTTGACAGAGACAATGCGACCCTGGCTGTTGTCGTGCATGAAGACCCGTAACATGTGAGGAATGAGCTGAGGCAGGTAGAGCTTGAATTCACCTCCCAGAGCCACCACAATTTGCTCGATAAGCAGGATAATTGTGCTCTGTATGGAGTTGTTCATGACCCAGAAGTCCTACAGAAGAAAGAAAGGGCAAAAAAAGAGAGAAAAAGTTCTTCAGCTGAGCTGTACCGATTACAAGAAAAGCAAACTGCAGGGTACAGACTCTAGATAAACTCAAGATTGTAGAGAAGGACTCTGTCTCTTCTTAAAACACTCTGCACCTCCAATATATTTATAACTGTTAAAAAACCAAGCACTAAGTGAAAATGAAGTGAAAGAACCCTTATTTATGAACTCCAGACTCTTGCTAAAACTAAGTTTCTGAAAGTAGCAAGTGTACAAAATCCAAGACTTGAAGAGAACTCAGTCTCTAGCAAACCTGGAGCTGCTCCTATTACAGTTACTAGTAATAATGTATATTACTGTTTCAAATAACAGGTTATTTCAAAATACAATGCAATTGAGGGATGATGAAGTAGTTGATGTATTTGGTAATGACAGAAACACTGTCCACCTTTACTGATGATAAAATTCTGGTTTAAAGATTGTACTCACTCTCATCAGGGTGACAATTTCATCCATATAGGGCCGAATATGACTTCTCACAAAGGACACCAACATTCCCAGCTGCTGGAACAGGAACTGGAAGGAAGAAATGTGTAATGATCAATGTAGCTTATTCAAACATCAAAGCCACGCTGGGTAAACAGTGTTTCACAAGCAATTGCAAGCTCATTTACAAACAAACAGCATGCACAGCTCCTGTATGCTCAAAACCTGGGGCTAAATTCTTGGCAGCTTCAGCTCAGCAGTTTGGTTTTGGTGTTTTTTAGTGGGTTTTGGTTTGTTGGTTGGTTGGTTTTTGTTGGTTTTTTTTTAGAGAAAGTGTGGAAGAAAAGTAGGTTTGGGTTTATTGGTTGGGTTCTCCCTCAACTCACAACAAAACACTTTTGTGAGCTCAAAGCCTCAGACAGTCAAGCACACAAACAGGGATTGATAATGTGCCAGCAAATTTATAGTGTCAGAACAGATTTGCAAGTACAAACAACTATAGAGTAATTTAGATTTGAATGATGCTTTCAAAAATTTAGCCCCTAATTTTTCCCCCTGCCTGCAAACCAAAGTGGCACACACTTTAAGATACTTTTTCTGTACTCTTTCCCATCCCCACCAAGATATATTGGTGAAAAGTTACTGGGGAACACACTTAGGTCCTTGCCAGAAATATCACTATTTTTTTTTTAAGATGGTTGATGGCACCATTCATTCTTCACCACCAAGAAGAATTTTGACTGAGGCAATCTTATTCAGATATACTACGACTGTTTTGCAGTTTCTTTGGCCACAATACAATCTTAAACACTAGATCATGACAATGAATTTTCTCTTTAAATTGGTATGAAATCATGTAGTCAAATTGCTTTGGCATAGGAAAACAGGAAAATATAAGTTATCATATATTAAATTTCATTTCCTCATGCAGTTTTTGAAGACTACAGTGACGAAATACAAAGCGGAGCTCAGAAAAAGAGGTAACAGATTTTTGTGAGAACTAAGTAAGAAATCATATCAGCTTCTTTAGTGAGAGCAGTACACCTACATTTACCAGAAATGAACCCTGAGCTCCCATACTGTGGCTGTTTTTTGGTGTAGTGAGAGGATGTTTCACATACAGGACAAGGACCTGCCTCTTTTAGGCTTTAGTGTCACGCGTACCCACCTCAGCTCTTCTCCCCAGTACACTTTCACCATCTTCTTTTACCTGAAAATTTTTAAACAGAGTGTGCACAACTGCATAGCTTTCAAGCAAGTTAGATCAGTCAGGTCTAGGAGCTCGGCCAACCCAGGTGTGAGATGTTTTCCTTCCAATCTGAGTAGTTCAGTCTGGGAGAAAACAGTGGTTCTATAGCAGGGTTGGGATTCTGCAAAGGGAGCACCCATCCCACCGATAAACAGCAGCAGCAACAAGAACAAACTGCCCTTCCCACCCCAGAGATTTTGGCTGCCTGAGGAACTGCCTTGGCAAAGAGCAGCCATCTCTGGTTAGGTGAACCATAAGCCCATTATTATCTTTACACAATTCTCATTTCCTTCTAAAATTGTAACTTAAGTGGGAAGGAAGAGAAAGCACTGCTGTGGAATCACCACCCACGCTGCTCTGAATGTTAGCAGACTGTATCAAATTGAATTTTCCTTCTCAGGGATGAGCCAAAGTACATGGTTGCACCAGAAATTTGAAGAATCTATCCCTATTATTTAATAATACTGTTTGCAACAGTACATTAACACAGAAATCACTGAAAGCTCTGGAAGCTGCACAGGCTGTTTTCCTGAACAAGACCAGCTTGATGAAAACACAGAATCAAATACTGGCCTTCTAAGGATTATGCTCAGAAACAGAAAAACTGTTTCCATTGGATATTCTACTAAATGTTCACAGGAGGGAAAAAGCAAAGCTGAACCTCACTTCTGCAGCATGCTTGGCAGCAACACATAGCACAGCAATGCCCAAAGCCAGTCACATTCTCTTTAAAAAAATGGATTCTCAGTTTCGGGCAGCAGAACAGGAAGGAGGAGTGGTCCCTGGAACACTCACCTCTCGGATGGCACCATCACAAACCCGTATTACATTAAGGAATGTTGGCATGACCTGGGGCAGGAACTGCACACACTTCAGTCCAAGGGATTTGAAAATAAAGGTGATGGCCTGAACTACCATAGTGTGGTGCTGGGACAAGGATTGGTCTCGGAAAATTCTCATCAGTGCCACCATGGAGACAGCTGGATAGAACTCATCCAGAGGGAGGTTCCCCATGTTCACCAACATCTCACTGGTGCTGTAGTCCGCTAGGAGAAAGAAGGCAGTGTCACAGACAAGTCTTGAATATGGACTACAGAACACCTGAGTACAAGCTGAAAACATGAATACTAATAATTTGTTACCAATTTGTCTCCTCTTAACAACGAAACAAAATGACAAAACACTCAAGATCTGTTTGCAGATCATAAAGCCATTTTTCAGAAAGAAATGAAGATGCTTACAAGAATCCTGGCTGGATTTGGACTCTGAGAGGCTGACGGCTGAAGCATCTCGTGACTGGTCAATCATTCCAATGTTCACCTTGTGTTTGTAAGGGTCCAAAGCACCCAGCAGCCCTAGCACACGAATAGCCTGGCATGACACAAACAAGGAAAAGTCACCACAACTTCATCACTAAGGCAAAAGGCAACACATAACCCCCATGTCTGGAAAGGTCCTGAAGGTTAAAGAGAGAAGATCTGGAACTGAAGTGGCTGCCTGGAAAAAGAGACAATGTTTTTCATTCAGCTGCTGGAGGCCACTTCACTGACTTGACAGTTTTACCCTCTTAACTTTGCTTACTGTGTTTTGGTCAGCCACAACAATCTCTCCCCTTTCTACCCCAAATTATTGGACAGCTCTCTCCCATGAAAACTCTTCCAGAGTGGTTGTGTGACAGTTCTATGTTCATACCTCTCTACGGGTGCCCTGGTTCTGCTCAGTCTTCAGGAAGTTCAGAAGCACCTCCAGCAAAGTTGGGTATTTCCTGTATGGTTCCACCACATAACCAGTGCTGGCCACAAGCTGTCCCAGTGTCCAGAGAGCCACCTGGAAAGATCAAGTCCAGAGATGAGTTTTGATCAGAAAATTTATTGTGTCTTCTGATCCATCAGTCATCCAACTTCTGTAAAGTTTATTTGAGCATTTTAGGGTCACAGGGCAAACCACAACCCATGATTCAAAAGCCTCTAGAAGGAGCATTTTTCAATAAGGAATAGTAAAGAAAGTGATAACCAATAATTAAGGCTCTGACAGCCACAACTGCCCTCATTCAGAGGTACAATTCAAATAAGCATTCATCTCAGTGACTTCAAGCCTTCTAATAAAAAACAGCTTCTTATTTTTATCCCCTTCTTTTTCCTTTAACAGCTTTGTACTATGTCACCACAGACAGGCGCCACAATCCCTCAGGAGTGCCATGAGTGTGACTCCACTAGAGAGACTTCATTGATTTAAAGGTTCATTTTAGCAGCTATGAGGGAACACGTGGATATTTTGTTAGAGCTCTAGTCACAACAGCTGTAAAGTTTCTTGCAGTTGTCAAGTTCATTGCAGTTGTAAACACTTACTTGTCTTTTAGCCAGCAGGGAGGAGTCCTGTAGCATGTCCATAATTATAATGAAAAGCTCATCCACCCACTTCCTCATCTCCAGCCCACTGACCTATTGAAAGACAAAAATCAGTCCTTATCTAGCATTGCCAAAACCTTAACAAGTATGACAAAAGGTACCTGCAGCATCCCTACCTGTGCAAGCTCTCCTATGGTAGCCAGGACATTGTTAATCACCCCTGGATTTGGGTCTGGGTCAGGATCTTTCAGTTTCACAATCAGTGCCTGGCGGGTGACAAAGATATAGATTAGATTGTGTTTGAAAGAGTACTCAAAATTATCTTTCCTTTTCTTTACACCAGAAATGGACCCCACAGGGGCTTAGTTTGCTCATGGTGAGCATTTTAACAGTAAAGGAAACTTTTGTGTCACAAACTTTATGCAAACCCAGAACCAAGTTATGCTGCACTGTCACATACAGGCATTACTGTGGGTAACATCCACACCAATCTGTTTTTTTCGTGCTATGATGAACCAAAAAAAATGCAGCTCCTGAGGGTCATCTGAATGCCTCTTGTATCATCTCACTCCCAAGTCACCAGGAAATGTAGAGACTTTACCTTAAGGATTGGCTCCATATAGGGACGAATGAGGCGTGGAGCATTAGAAACCAGGTGACCCAACATTCTGGCACTTTGCTCTTTAATCCTTCCAACACCACTGTGCTCCAGCTCTGTTAGAATCTGCACAAGAGACAATGGAAGCATGAAAACTGCAAAGGCAAAAACTCTTTGGGTTTCCTTCTCCTCTGTCACAAACTCAGCACCTACAAAGGGTGTTCTACATTTCACTCCATCCAGTCATATTTAAATGAAGCCAAAATTAATTAGCATAAAACTCAAAAACTATGCATGTTTATGAAGGGGTATCATCCATTCACCTAAAAGCAGCACAGAATATTCTTCCTTAACATAGATGGAAAGTCCTCCTGCTTGATGACTGTGGGGTGAAATAACTGCTATCCTTTCCTTCCCAATAATCCACAGAGCTTCACTCCAAACTGATTCATCTATCACTGAAGACTTGTTGGAACACACTAAGGTCACCTTAGTCTCAACACCAAGTACCCTCTTTTCCCTGCAGACATCCCTCTTCCTTACCTGGATTAGCATCTTTCTGAGGAAAGGCATGACAAAAGCAGGGTTCATGCTGCTCAGGCGCCCCACGGTGCAGATGGCCAGCTCTCGGATTTCAAACACTTGGTCATTCAGGGCCACAAAAAGAGCTTGCAAGTTTTCAGCCTGGGCAAGGTGAGCATCAAACCTCTCATCCAGAGAAGCCAGCACACAGAAACGTATATCAGGGTCTGAAAGAACACATTTGGTTCTCTTTAAATGCAGTAAACTCCTGGTTTTTTTCATTGCCTTTGTTCACAAACCAGCCTCAAAAATCTTTCACAATCTCAGGGAAAAGCCAAGAGCTTCCCCAGAGTGAGGCACCACATCAGTGTTTCACACATGGGAAACAGGACAAGTCAGCCCAGCAATTTCTGTGCTGCTCAGCACTGCCCCAATAACCAGGCCAGTACAGTTCCAACCTCTGGCACCTGCAAGTGGCACTTTTAGATGCAACATGGCCAACTGAGATGAGTTCAAGTGACAGAATTAAAAAAAAAAAAGTAGGAAAATTGAACAGAAGGGACCAATCCCTCCCAAAATTATAAAGCTGAAGGCCAAGACAACAGTAAAAGAAGTCTTAGGGCTCTACCTGGTTCAAAGGATTGCCAAGGGCACAGTTGGAGCATTTTGCATTGTTTTTCTATTAATGCCACAAAAATCAAGATTTGTGAAGGAATATTAAGAGACTTTTTTTCGAATTTACAAAGAATGACAGCTTAAGTTAGTGGCAAGTATGTTCAGGTTCTATTACAATCTCAACATCACCTGCTCACAGGATAAAATTAAACACGTGATAGGAGGACCCCTTCTGTGAACCCCACACTAACCTGGGTCAGTTATTCCAACCACAAGCAGTTTGCTGAGGACATCAGCCACGACCTGCACTGCTGTCTGACTGACCACATGGGCATGGCCACTGATGAGGTGGATGGAAGGTGTGAGCAAGCGAGAGCAGGTCCGGGCTGCCTCCATCCGGATCTCTTTGTGCTCACTGTTCAGGAAGTGGTCTGCGCAGTGCCGGACAAACTGAGTCAGAGAGTGGCCTGGAAAGAAGAAGATGGGGAGTTAAACTCAGGGTCTTCCTGCTGCTTGCACTCTATTCCAATGCACCAGTGTTTGTATCTCATATCCCATGGCCCTCCTACTTCCATATTTCATCTCACCTTCAAACTCAAAGCTACCAAGTGTGCGAAGGGCCAGGGTGATGCTCCCCACATCACTGGCCTCTGGGATGTTGGTGAGGCTGGGGGAGGCAAGTTGGTGGGCAAGGCCCTTTGGCATGCCTGGATGTCGCAGAGGCTTGTGCATCAGAACAAGAGAGAGCATTTTCAGCAGCCCATCCTGGATATCCTTCTTCAGCTGGGGGATCTGGCGGCTCAAGTCGTACAGCACAGCTGTCAGAGCAGGGCTGAGGGCAAGAAGTAGGCAGAGAGTCTTCAGAACAAGAACAATGAGGTGCATATTTCACCTTTTTGTTTATGCCTTTGCCCACTAGGTGATAATTGTGGGCATTCACCCATGACAGCAACACTTGCCAGCAAAGCACAGGAGCCTTGTGTGAACTCAGGCACACCATGACCTTCCTATTCGAATTTGGTCAGCAAACTGCCAGGACCTCAGCACACATGGCTACAATACTGTTACAAATCTAAATGATTCATTACAGTTGCACCCTTTAAATAAAAAGGCAACAGTATTAACTTCCAGGTGGCAACATTTTATAATTTAAACGGCCTAGTGCTACCTTCCCATAGTAACAACTTCATTAATTCTTCCAATAGGAACTGTCAACTCCAGAGGGGAAAGACGGCAATGAGCAAGTATTCAGCACTTCCATTCTCCTTCCCTGCCAATTTGATATGGGAGAAGTCTGCTGGCTGTCAGATGCTTTCTAAAATTTTGCAGGTTGCTGCCAAATGTGTTTGAATAATAGAATGCAAAGGAGACTGCTTTTGAATTCACTAGTTGTTCTACAAAAAGATTTCTTTGCAGAGATACCAATGCTCTTAAGTAACCAAACAGACATGTTAACACTTAAAACGTGCTATTCATCTAAAAACAGCTATACTGATCTTCTGAAAGATCACTGAAAAACAATAATCCTCCTTCTCAGTCTGAAGACTTTCAAGGTCTCATTCTGTAGGGCCAACAATGCCATCCTGTAGCTGACAGGAAAACATATTCCTGTGCCTTGTACTTACCTCAGGCCCACAGCCAGCATAGGTTCCAAAAGTTCTTTGATGTCCTGCTGGATACTGGGTCCCATGGCTCGTGCCAGCATACTGATGCAGGTGAAGACTGTGGCATCAACCTGCACAGACTTCTGCCTCCTGGAAAGGGATCACATAAAAGTTCATTAGCAGGACCTGCTATTTTCCAAATGTTTTTTCTCATCCTACTTCGTGTTATCAGTCCTACAGAAATACTTCTGATTTTGGTACTGTAATTTGATCACAAAAATTATACAAGGAACAGGTGTTTCAGTTGCTTCCTCCAACTTTCACAAACTTACTTGTGAGCAAAGTCCTTTGGGGGAAGAGCTGCTTTGATGATCTCGAGGACTTTTGGCAGGTAAGCTTGAAACTCAGACCTCACAGCCACAGAGAGCAAACCCAAGGCCTGGAAAGCTGCTGTTCGCTCCTTCTCCTTCTTCACACAGCTGAGAACATGATTCATGGTGTCTGGAAGATACTGATCAGCTGTCCACAAGAGAGAACAATACAGGTATTAGAATTAATTTAGAGTTATACAGTTGCATCACATCTGAAACTAAAACTTTATGAGTTAAAACTAGGGAACTGACACAGTCATACTAAATTTGCTGACATGATCAGTGGCAAACATATGCCACAGTATAATAAGAAATGTCAAGCCACAGAAGGCTTTGTTTTTGAAAAGAAAAATAACAAAAATAGAAGAGGTATAAGAATATCCACTGCAATAGGTTTCATACACAAAATCCAAGCATCTTGGAAATCTGGAGTAACACCACAAAGGTTGTTCCAACACACTAAGAGCAGCTTGGTGATTTGTCTCCAACTCTGAGACTCTCCTAAACTTGCTTGATAAACCAACTGAACTGCTTTAAAGCTGTTAGGTATCTCCCATTTGTACTTGATATCTTCTAGCATGTGCAACAGAGAAAAAGGAAGCGAACTCTGATGATATTTGGGATACACTGAGTAGGAGTAAGAGACTAGAATTTTACTCTGACACACTGAGGGAAAAAAAAAAGGAGGTTCTATGTGTCATGGTGTTGATCACAAAATTCAGACAATGGATTTTAATCCATTTTCTTCAGAGCAACATTTTGGCATCAATCAAGTCACACTTATTCAGAAAAAAACCACTGTCTTCCCACAGAGCAATGTGCTCATCTTACAAGCACCACATCTGCTCTGCTGCATTGCCTGCACAAGCTCATCTGGACCAAAGAGAGCTGGATACCTTCCAGCCCCATTTCAGCAACATTTCTAACATCCAGCCATCTGTCTTGTCACCTGTGAATGCCGAAGGACGGAAAGCCGCCAACCGCGGGAGCAGATTGAGAACTGTCATCTGGATCAAAGAATTTTTGCTGGTTCTGCACTTGAGAACCCACTGGCAGACCTGAAAGGAGATAGATCAGGCTTAGACAAATGGCCACTGGCACAAATGTTCATTACCTGGGTGCTTTTAGGCATTCTACTGACATCTGGCTTCAGAGCCCATCAGAAAGATGGATAATTAATACTGCTTCCAAAGGAAGTAAATCACTTGCTCCAGGAGAGACAATGACAAAGCCCAGATATATCTAATTATTGAGCTTTGAAGTCTCAGTTCAGCACTAGGCAGTATTGCCTGCTAAGTAAGGACATGGAGGACAACTGCTCTGCAAGAACAGATGTTGTGAACTTTGGCAAACAAGCTGAGGAACGAACACTTACTTGATCAAACTTCTCTTCCATTAGATCCCTGCAGCATCGACTTTCTACCAAAGTGGACTTTGCTGGGACAGGGGAGGTTGCAAAACCCATGATTCCTTGGTGAGCACTGTACCCCAAGAGACCAGCCAAAGCATTTGACTGGGAGGGCTGAAGAGACTGGAAACTCGTGAAGGGAGTGATGTGACGGGGTTTGGTACTGAAGCCCATCAGGTCTTTGCAGTACTTGTCATGAACAAGCTGCTGCTGAGTGATCTCTTCCATCTCCTCTCTAAGGCGCTGGACAAAGTAGAAAAGCATTAAAAAAAAATAAAATTTAGCTGAATTAAAGGTAACTAGCACAGTGCTACCTGAATCTCCTGTGGCTGTAAAACATCAATTGAGCAAAATCCAGCAAAAATACTTGGGTAACATGCAACAGATTCCGTATCCCACAGAAAATTTTTTTTCATTGTAATTAATCCAATTAATAGGCTTTCCATTGGAGCTCAATGCCTCCTCAGCCCAAACTTGTCTTTGGTATTTCTCTGACACACACCAATTTCTAATAATCAATGCTCTCACTCGATGCTCAGATGATTTTTTCACCCAGCAACCCCACTACAAACACAATGGGATATTTCCACAGACTGCAGAGTTGCTACACACTGTCAATCAAGCCCCATGACCTCCACCACGTTCCTTTGCTCACCTCTCCCTCCATACTGCTGATTCTCACTAACTCATTGAGGATCAATAAGGCACCATGGATTCGGTCATCACGATTCATTCCTTTCTCTTTGGCCAAAGTCTCATCAAAGCCCTTCTCAGCCTCTTCATATGTATGCTTGGGAGAAAAGAACAAAACTCTCAGTGATAATGCAAAAACAAAGCCTGTGGAAATGAAGTAGTACTGCCAGTCAGGAATTACTGATGTCCTGAATTTCCCAAGAGTAGCCACAAACATCAACTGAGTAATAATAGAAGTATAACACAACAAAATTCAGATTTACCCAGAAGTTGTGGACTCTGCTGCAAGGCATTTTCAGCAGCACTAATCAAGCAGCATGGTATAAACTCCATCAATATCTGCAGCACTTATTTGACTATAAGGAATCCAAGTTCACAACATCTGACTGCACTGCCCAAAACTTATTTGATCTCATGAAGCTTGAATTCATGTGATGATGGCAGCAAAGTGGATGTTCAGACAAAAGAATTCTTGTCTTTCTCACTTAGGTTTTATCTACACTAATAAAATCATCTGCTAGTAAGAGATGACAAAAGATAGATGGCTGCATGGCTGTAAAACTAGGTCAGGCTCAACAGCTGAACAGCCACAGATAGAGCAATGGATTCTTGAAGGAGTTAAGTCTCTTGCTTAGAGAGACACAGTGGGCTAAAGGAACTACTCACTTTGGAACCCATTATATTTTTAACCCTCTCAAGGGCAGGCAGTTTTTTACTGACAGAGGTGACACAGGTTCTTAACTCAGGCAGCTGTTCTGAAAACTGGCTCTTGATTAGCTGCACGGCATTGCGAGGGGCTGCTTCAAACCAAAGTTATTCTCTTACCCTGTACCACTGTGGCTTCTGCATCTCTTTCGGCTCCCGCTGGGTGGTGAGGATAAGGCAGGCTCTTAAGGCAGAGACAGCTCCCTCTCGGATGGCCTGTTTGGGATCCCACACAGCCACAAATATATTGTCAAAGAATGGCTGCACTTGTTGGAAGAAGAAGGTAGGCACGCTGATTGCCAGCTCACGCAGGACAAGAACCTGGAGGGGGGGAGGGAAGCAGTCACAATCTGGAGGATGAGCACTCAGAGACAAACTCCCTAACTTGTAGGGCATAGTATCATTCATTCAGTCTGTGAGCCTGAGCTGTTTGCAGCTCCACACTTTTACAGTCCCTAGCACAAGGGTGTCTCAGTCCTCCTTAGTCACTGGGCTAATGTAGAAGCAATGAAGCAGCACTATCTTGCCACAAGAGCATCACAGGTTCTCAGACATTCTGGGACTGACCAGAGCTTTTCCATAGCTTCCCATGCACATTTCCAAACTTCCTTCACTCATCCCAACCATCCCATTCCAAAACAGCTGAGGACAAAAACATAAAAAGATCACTTACAGCTGCATGTCTTCGGCCTTCATTCCTGTCAGCTCCCAGCCACTCCAGGGCTCGTTTCACCTCAAACTCCACATACTCAGCTGTGAAGGTGTCTCCAGCCATAGCGAGCCTCCCAATAGCCTTGGAGGCCATTTCCATCACAACGGGGTCGTTGGATGGCAAGAGGTTCCTCAGGTAGTTGGCAAACCTGCCAATTCGGGTGGCATTGCCTCCTTCCACACCAATAAGGCTTGCTGCAGAGAGAGGAAGCAGTGCTGTAGGTTCTCAACAGTCAGTGGAGCAGGGAGCAGGCAATCTGCTAGTATTTCCTATCCATTCCTTAAAGCTTCCCATTAACTCCTTCTAAACTGTAAATGCACTGGAAAAAAAAAATATCAAGGAATAGGAAAGGGCCACCATTCTTCTGAGCCTGAACCTGTTGAGTGAGCAGGAAAACACATTCAAGTAGCTTCACAAATTTGTTGACATTGTGCTGTCAATGAAGATCTCTCTAGTTAAGAACTTGTGCTGTCTTCAAAGATGGTGGGATTGGGTGATTATCTCTGTGAGCCTAAACCACAGACACCTCCTCTTTGGTTATTAAAGAAGTACCTGCTACAACACAGGCCACTTGCTTGGAGGCCAAAGTATTTACACAACTGACTTCCCCAAGATTAGACAAGCAGGCACCTCACAACCAGAGCCACTGATGAAGCAGTTGATCAGAACCAAAGCAGAAGCTTTATAAGCCCTTCCCAGGGATAGAAGCTGCTGTTATGGAGACAGGTAAATTTAAATAGCAAGAATCAGCTTTTCCAGAACTCAGAAGAGAGTTGAAAAAGTCAGCCTACCCTGATACATATAAATGAGCAGCACAAAGTGTTCCCAGCTGAGCTCCAGAACAGAATTTTCACGTGCTCAGCACTCATATCTGGTGCTCCACTCGCAGATGAGCTCAGGGTCCATTAAGCAGCAGGTTTTCAGGCACTCTCAGCACTCAGCAGCTCCCATGCTGACACTTCAGACAGATTCTCAGAGCCCAGCAAACAGCACAGACCCAGAGTACTGAGCAGTCAGTACTGAGCAGCAAAAGCTCATTCCACTTGAAAACCTGTCCCTAAAGACAGCTGGGTGAAGAGAAAACTCGCCAGAGGCATTAAGCATTTTCACTCACCTATAGCCAGAATGCCACCCTTCCTTTCATTTGCATCAGAGCTAGAGACCAGCTCAAATATGTGATGGTTCAGCTGATCATAAAACCTGGTAGACTCTTCCTGACTCATCTGCAAAAGCACAAAAACTCAGATCACCTTCCAGCACTCCTTCCCTCCTTCCTAACCCCAAAACCTCCATAAAGACTCCACCTCTTAGATCACTTAGAGCAGAATGAAACTAAACCCAACCTCTGCTGCTGAAGCACAGGACACTTGGGGATAAATTCCCCCCTGCCAGCACTCACCTCCCTCAGCTCCATGGTGACATAGTGCTGCAGGTCCTTGGCAGCTTTGGCCCTCGTCTCCTCGCTGCGGCTCTTCAGGCCGTTGGCAAATTGCTGCAGGATGGACACCGTGCCCGACATGGTGGTGGCAGCTGGGGCTGGGGGGCATCAAGGCCTGGAAAGTTCTTCAGGGAGACATTGAAATCCTGAATTGAAATCTCTCAGCTTCCTTCTGCTGCCTGCTTTGAAAACACAGGTCCTATGGCATGCAAGTGATGATTATATTCCTCAGGCTTTACATCCTGTGATAAAACCATGTATCTTGACACACCCCCCCCCCAGCCCATTTGCTCTCTAGTTCCCCAAAATATGCTGCACTACATCAGATGCCCCATGGATCGAATGCTAAATCAAGGGTCATGCAACAGCTGAGAAGCAGCAGGGTCAGACTGGGGGTTGCAGTTATCCTATAATAAGCAGGCACAATCATTCCCAGGATTGCATCCTTGTCTCATCTGNATTCCCCAGGCTTTAACTCCTTGGAAAAAACCATTTATCTTGGCCCCCCCCCCCCCCAGCCCATTTGCTCTCTAGTTCCCCAAAATATGCTGCACTACATCAGATGCCCCATGGATCGAATGCTAAATCAAGGGTCATGCAACAGCTGAGAAGCAGCAGGGTCAGACTGGGGGTTGCAGTTATCCTATAATAAGCAGGCACAATCATTCCCAGGATTGCATCCTTGTCTCATCTGACTCCTCCTCGAACACTTTCATCCAAGTTTCTCCACAGAAATCCCAGTGTTGTGCCAACACGAGGAAGGCTCAGCACCCAGGGCCTGGCAAGCTTTACATCCTCCAGCAGATATTTACAGACAGGGAGTCCACTTATAGCAACACCAATCACTGCAACAGGGGCTTCCCCACCGCAGCACATCCCAAACTTCCTCAAGAGCCTTTCTTTACATTAAAAACACTTTAGAAGCTTGACATACACCTTTCCCCCCAAAAAAAACCCCATTTTCATATTACATAAACCCAAACGGAGTGCTGACACCAAAACTTCAGCTGCTTCTTCCCAAATATTCCCCACGCGGTCCCAGAGCCCCCCTGGGATCACAGAGTGAGGTGGGAGCCGGGAGAGGCTCCCCCGGACACGGGAGCAGCCGGGGGCTGCTGCCCATCGGCCCCTGTGCCTGCCCGGGGCTCCCTCAGGGCCGCGCCGGCGGCGGGGCCGATCCCGGGGGGCTCCGCAGGCCGGGAATGCGAGAGGGCTGAGGCGGGGCAGGGCGGGCACCGGCGCCGGGGCGGCCGCAGGGCCTCG